>NDGM011208857.1:308-18301 GCA_002564305.1 Octomys mimax | reverse complement strand
CAATGTGTTAATTATTGAAACTGTCCTACCAATTTGGTTTGCAACTATCTCATTGCTATTTGTATGTCAATAAAATTATGGAAAAAATGTTAAAAAAAAACCAAATAATTCAGAATGATAGAAATTCAGCAATGGTTGTTACGTTACATATTGTTGTCTTCAAATTAGTTGTCCAGGTTACTGGATATAAGCATGCAAAATTGGTCCAAAAAATATAAAAAATTAAAAGGAGAGAAAAAATTTAATCATTAACTGCTCCTTTCAACAGACCAGCAGAAATCAGTAGTACAGTTATCCAAGCTATTCTCTGTGTGTGTATTTCTTTTTTCCTTCTTTCTTCCTTTCTTCTTCCTTTCATCCCAGTTGTCTCTTCCCTTTGAGCGATTTCTTTCACTTTCACAGTATCTATTGTACATCTCAGAGGCTTTTTTTTTTTATTCTAATACCTTTTTCGCACTATGTTTATACTTTTTGGGTCAGCTTTGAATTTATTTTGTTTTCTTAAAACACAAAAAACCTCGGTTTATAGATCTTAGGGGCTCCTTTAGACATTTCTTATTATGCTGTACTCAAATGGTGCATAAATATTTTTAAAGAGCAAAGCTGGAGATGAAATGTATTTAGGAAGTGGCGCAATCATTGGGTTTCCTTTCATGCTCGCTGCCTTTTGGGCCCATAGCCGGGCGAATCCCTCGCCCTTGCTGAAGTCCTTATCCCAGAGAAAGATGTGGCCGCCGCAGG
Source organism: Octomys mimax (assembly GCA_002564305.1). NCBI lineage: Eukaryota > Metazoa > Chordata > Mammalia > Rodentia > Octodontidae > Octomys > Octomys mimax. The sequence continues at coordinate 17,560 of NDGM011208857.1, read as the reverse complement.
TAACTGCCACCCAAGTCTTTGCTCAGAGACAGCACTCCACTGAAAGCGAAGGGAGACCCACTTCTTGTCCAGATACTGTGCCCCGGAAACAGGAGCAGTTTCTGCCTTCCCCGCAGTGTGCTCCTTTGGATGGATTTCTCACGTCACACAAACGTGATCTAAGAAATCTGCACACACTTAGCCAGTCTGCTCAGCAAGTGAAAACCACATTGTCCTTGTCAGGATGCAAATCAGGTGGTCTTCAAATGCTGTGGGGTGTGAAGAGGCTTCCTGCAATAAACCAGCCCCTGCTGGGGTCTCTGGGGATCCCTGCTGCCCACAGTTCTTCCTGTAGCCTCCTCAGATGCACGATCCTGAGCAGGTACAGATTGTGCCAGGCCATCTGGAAGCCTGCCCCGTGCTTCTGTGCCTGAGGGCCCTGTGAGCTGCAACCCATGGAGCATTCACCCTTCGGGTTCAGCGGGGATTGGGATGTGTAGGTGATGGTAGGCAGTGCCCTCCCTCGCTTTGTTTTTGATCCTTCACTGGCCCTCGAAGATTGTCACTCAAGGGAATCGCTCAAGGCTCTGATGCTCCCTGACCACAAAGTGGATTGGCTACTGCAAACGAGAAACCAGGAGCCGCTTGTGTCAGCTGGCTGTTCGTTGGAGGACCTGTTCAGTGCTGCTGGATCTGAATTTTTCTTCTTCACATGAGAATCCCTGATGATCGCATGATAAAGGAAGCAGTACGAACTACCCTGCTTTTCTTCTGGGTTCCTAGAGTGCTGTTGTGAAATGCAAAGCCAGCGTTCGGGAGGATGAGCTGGTGGTATCCAAATCATGGGCAAAGAAGAAGGGTCATTGCTCTCTCTGGGGCTGAATGAGTGTTTGGGACTTTGCCTCATGCAAAAGACAGCTTTAGAAGGGGACCCCAAGACCTGCATTTTAGCCTTAAGTTGCATGTACTTATTCTGACTTCTCTCCTCTGAGCAAGCAACCCCCAGGCCTAGGACTTCCTTAATTAACTATAGTATCTTCTTTCTAATCTATGGAAATTTCTGTAGTGGCTATCGCATGTAAAATACAATATTTATTTTTGGATTTCATTTCTATTAAGTGCTAAAAATTTTTCTTAAAAAATCACACATGGCAGGAGGGATAGGGGTTGAGGGAGATGAAAATGGCCGTGAGTTAATGGTGGTGGTGGGGACTGCTAGCCTCCAGATCTTCATTGTTCTAGTCTGCTCTTTCCGCTTTTGAATTTGAAATTTGGCATCCTTAAAGTTATCTTTCAGCAAAGAATTCTGGAGATTGTTGTAGAACAGCATGAATGTACTTAGCACTGTTGAGCTTTACCACTTAAAAATGAATAAATGGTATATTTTGTTGTCACAAAAAGTTTGTAGCACAATTAAATATGTGTACTTAAGACAGTACTTTAAGTCAGCACTGTGTAAGACACAGGTATGTGGAAAAGCAATAACATCAGGAAAAAAGAAAAGAAGGCCACAGTGCAAAGGGTAAAGCTCTCTTGCAGTCTTTTCTGGGAATGTGTTAGGAACAACTATGTTAGGGAACTGGGTGACAGAGGAGTGAAGGGGGAGTTTTGGTGGGGACATTGAAATCGCTGTCCTGGGGCAGCTGGCGTGAGCAGACCCCAGAGGCGTGGGGAGTTGGAGGAGAGGACAGCTGAGCCCTGATTTCCTTTCCTAGAAGCCAAGGGTCACAGGCCCCTCTCTCCCGGAGCCCAAGGGCACAGCAGGGGGTGGCCCTATGCCTACAGGGGAAGCTTTCAGAGCATGCAGTGTCCTCTGGTTTGGCTGCCACCTAGTGCAGATTGGAAGGTGTTCAGAGGACAGGGCTGAGGGGCGGAGAATTTGGACTCAAGAATAGATGAGGTAGGAACTATTCCTACTCTCCCTTCTGCCTTTTCAAAGCTACACAGCAGAAGCAAAACCTGGAACTCTCTGCCAAGCACTCTGGAGTCACTGTCCCTTACTACTGGGTTTCACAGAATGATTGGTAGCACTGAGCACTGTTCCCGATGGATGATGCCAGCCTAACTGGATGGCACCGGGAGCTGCAGACAGAGCAGAGGCTCCCTGGGCAGGCTGTGGCCTCCTTTCTAGCCCTAATTCCTGAGTTCTGAGTTCTGGGCACATGCCACCTCATCGCGAGCTCCTGGAGCCCCTACTTGGTTGAGGAGTTAGTTGAATGATCTCTGGCAACTCTGATGGACTCAATGACAAAAAGAGTTTACAGTGACAGGCCATTTCTGTCCCCATTTACAGTCATTCCTACATGGCAAATTACACAGGATGTGTCCCAGTTGTGATGTGTGGGCCTGCATGTGACAAGCTGTTGTCCCTACCTCTGAATCAGTCCTGAATCTTAACTTAGGCCTTGGGGAAAACTCTTGTCCTGGGTCCTGGTTTGGTGGCTGCCAGGATTCCAGTTAGTGACACAGATCGATTCTTACCTTGAAGTATGAAGATGGGAGATGCCTGGGTAGCCAAGCAATCCTCAGCTTTCCTCATAGATCCTGGAGCTTTTCAGGTACTGTAGTTCATAAGCCTCAAAGGATTTGGGGTGGTGCCTACCAGGCTTTTTAAAGGAATAAGAAATTCCAGGCATACTACCCATAGCCTGCCCTTGACGTCTGTTTCATCACTGAGTTTTGAGGCATATACCTAGAAGGCCAGCCAGCCTCACTGCACGCTCTCACTCATCCCACCATCACTCACTGGTGGTTCTCTAAGCCCTTGTTCCAGACTTAAGAGAAAGTCTAGGGCATGTGGCCCAGTTAGGCATAGTGGTTTTCAAATGATGGTAGCAAGCCTTAGTCTTAAACAAGACTTCCACAAGTTTGACCAACTTGGTGACTTCAGTAACACATAAGTATTTCTCTCTTGGCTCCAGAGATCAGAAGTATGAAACTAATTTGTCAGCAGGGCCACAGTCCTCCCAGAGCTCCCAGGGTGGATCCTTCCCTGCTTTTCTAGCCCTTGGTAGAGCCAGCCACTCTTGTTCGTGACTGTTCTCACCTGGACTCCTCCTCTTCCTCCACCCCCTCCATGTGTGTCCATCATAAGGATGCTTGGATTTCTGGACCCACTGCAGGAATCCAAAATAATCTCATCTCAAGATCCTTAACTGAATTATATCTGCAAAGAACTTTTTCCAAATAAGCTCCCCTCCCTCTGCTCTCAGCCCCACCTACTGGCCAGCATCACTGGTTATATGGGCCACACACAGCCTCAGGATCCGCCGAGGCCAGTGGCTATAGAGCAGGGCATGCCAGACCCTGCCCTGGAGACACCATGGTCCCTCTTCAGTGGGACATCCTGTGCACTGCAGACTGCTCATCAGCATCACCAGTCTCCACCACTCCCCAGCCCCAGATGCCAGCAATTTCCTTTATCCCACTATGACAAGCGAAAATGTCTATGGGCAAGGCCAAGGGTTCTCTGGGGACCACATTGCCCTATTGAACCACTGCTTTAGAGAAGCTATCCTCTCTCTAGCCAGCAGGACAAGTATCAGAGCTATGCAGTTGTTCTCCTTATAGCAACTTCTTAAAAATTGGAAAAGAGGTCCACGTTGCTATCTGCCCCAGTACCCGTGGGAGGAATCCAGCAACTGAGTGAGGCTGTCAGAATCAGGCTCTTTCCCTTCACAACTGTTTCCTCCTGGCTGTTGTCTCCAAGCATAGCCAGGAGTCATTGGCCCACCATATTTGTTTCAAGAATGAGGACAGTTGCCCCAGTTTTGTGGGCCTCAGAGACCTCCCCTGGTCACTCTTCCACATGGCCGAGGGGTGGTCTGAAGACTTAGCATCCACATGACCATCTGCCCCTCTGCCTTCCTAAGAGGAGAGATTGCTGAATAACTCTTCTCCCCATTGTTCAATCTAAGTTGGAATCTGAGCTGAAATAATTGGCAAATTTCCCCACAGGAAAATCACCGTGTGCAATGAGTTTTTCTACCCCCATTACTGAGACCCAGAGATGTCCAGGGGTTGGTGTTGATTGTACCTGGTAATTTTGAGCAGAACAGTGTGGGCTGCCAGGCCCAACACAGCCTTCTGAAGGGACCTCCCCTACCCCGCCCTCTTCCTGTGCTGTCACTTCTGTGCCTGTGGGACAGTCAGTGAAGATTCAAAATCTTCTATGTCCCTGGCCTGTTGAGAGGCTTGAGACATTGGTGGCAGTTTGCACAGGTGAAAAATCCTGGAACCTTAGACTCGAGGACCATCTTCTCTACCTTCCTGCCATCCCACATGAGTTCTGTCCTCTTCCAACCCCAATATCTGCACACACTCGGTCCTGAACATCCATGGGGGTGAGGGGCTTACAACCTCCTGAGACAGCCCACCCATCTATGCCACTGCATCTGCTTCATGAGAACCACATCTTACATCTGCTTTTGGCTCCTGCTGCAAACACGTGTGGAGCATCTCTTGCCATCGCAGGTCTCGTTCATGTTTCCTGCTCATTCTTTCTGAGGCTATACTTCCCTGGTCATTTGGCCATTGGGTGGCCTTCTGAATCCTTCTTTCTCCCAGATGCCTTCCAGTGGATAATCCGGTACAGCACAGCCTGGCTCAGTGCGCATTCTAGGATGACCATGTGAGACTGTAGGGCCACCCCCTTGTACCTTTACTCTATCAGGGTCACCCTTGGCAGGGATGTGTAGTAAACTCTATCACTGATATTCTTCCTGCCTCCAAGAGCTGGTGTCCCCAACCTCCCCCAGCCTGTCCTCAATTTCTTGTATGGGCCACATTTTACCACAGGAGCTCACAGTCATGGCTTCAGCCTGTTTTGTTGATTTCTGACTCTTGATCTATCTGCAATGAGTATAACAGGCCAACGTCTTTGCCATAAGTATAGAAAACAGAAGGGCCAGGGCTGCATGGCGTGCCACGGCGCCTGCGACCTTCAGCCTGTGTGACCTCCCTGCACCTGCTGTGCTGGGTTGCAGTGGTTCGTGCAGTGTGAGCCCAGCGCCAACGCATTCCCTCCAGACCCGCTCAGAGAACTGCAGAGGAAATGAAGTCGGTCTGGCATGACTTTTTCCTGCTGAATTCTGTCGACATCTGACAGCAAGGGCTCCCTTCTCACAGAACACATAAATCCCGGGCTTAATAATCCATCCTCGGATTTTGCCAGGCTTCCGAGTCATCAGCCGTCATGTCAGCAAGCAACCGTGTGCCCCTTCATGATAAATCAGGGTGAAATTTGCATTTCACATGTACCTTGACTGTTTTCCACCATTCTTCATACCACACCTGAGGTGCAGGGGCACTGCCAGAGGTGAGGATTGAAGGGTGAGAATGCAGCTGTTCCTGCTGCTGGCTCACCTGGCTGTCAGCTCTGCCACCTGCTTGTCTCAGTTAGGCCCTGGGGACAGCAGCCCTACCTCCACCCAGGAGGGCTTTCTGCAGCTGCAACCCAGCCGTGTACCTGGCTGGGCCTCTTGCTGTCTGTCCTACTGGATGAAGAATGCAGTTTTGATGGTGGAATTTCTGTGCTGTCTCAGAATACCAGCTTCTGTCCCCATCTTGTGCCCTGGGCATGAGTGCTGTCCTCCCATTTGCCCCTTGGTGTGGCCTCCTGTTCAGGATTCTGGGCCTGAATGTATGGATAGGCAGCACCAAGGAACCTGCCACTGGGTCACCTCCCTGTCCCCCGTGCCTAATGTAACCCACGGGCCTCCTGGACCCCACATGTCAGCTGAGAGCTGGGCAGCCCCGCCTGACCTCCACAGTGTGCTCTGCAGGAGGCCCCAGGCTGGTGCCCACCCACCCTGGCATCTGCAGCCTGCCCTCAGAGCCTGGCCCAGCCACAACCGTGACAGGCTCAGGGCAGCTTGGGCTTAGGCTATAAACTGGGACACTCTGATGGTATAGACTGGAAGGAACAGACGTTGGCAAGTTGTATGCAGCTTCATGTGGCCAAGCAGAGAAAGTGTGAGGTTGGAGAGCCCAAGGGTGGGTTGGGGTGATAGAAGCCGTTTTTCTTTTTATGGGAGGTTCAGAGAGGGTTGTCTTCTTAACAGATACATCATGAAAACGCTCACCAATAATTACAGGGGAGCCAGTGGCCCGGCCCACCCCACCCCAAGCAGGAGCTACCCTCCCCAGGAGCGATGACCCTCCTCCCTTGAGGTGGGACACACCCTCCCCCCATGCAGAGAGACAGGCTTCCCTGGCATGTAAAGGCTTCCAGCTCCCTCTGCTGACACTGTGAAGCGTCTAAGTGACTGAAACACACTAGTGGAGGGGAGGAAAGGTGAAGTGATTCCCAGAAGTCCCGCACCACCCATGAGGAAGCCAGGAGTCCCAAGCAGAGCCCCGTGTGACTAAATCCAGTTCCATCTCCCTCAGGTCACTCAGTTCCACAGTATCAGGTGGGCCACACTCAGAGCGGGATCTTATGAACCCTGCAGAAGCTGGTTTCTGAGATGTGAGACAGGGGCCTCCCCTCTCATGGGGCAGTGGAAGGAACTGAGAGGCCCTGCAGGATCCAGGATCCTGGGCCTGTAGGCATCTTCACACTCCTCCACCTGGGTTCCTTCAGGAAGCAGGAGCTGCAGCTGTGTGCACATCTCAGGGCTTGCTGGGTGCAGTGCCTAAAGCACCTGGTCCCTGGCAGGTATTTAAGGAAGAATGCCTTTTGTGGCTATCAGAGGTGGCATCAGTGGACTGGAAATCGTGGGATTTCTGCTTGTGAGTAGTGAGGACTTAGGTCACCGTGTCCCCAGTGGGTGAGCCTCCGAGCATGAGGTACCCGAGAAGGACAGTGCTCACCAAGGACTATGAATATTGCTGCAGGAGCTGCTTGCTGGCGCTGGGCCTGTCCCCAGGGAAGGCTGGAGTAGGGTCTGGCCTCTGACTTTATTCTACTGTCTCCCCAGAGCCTGGGGACAGTGACTGTATCTGTGTATCTGGGGTTCTGTAAGCCTCAGGACTGCAAAACTACTGCACTTTGTATGGCGACCGTCCCTGACCCCGGGGAAAATTCATGATAGCATCCCAAATGCTTTGAAGATGCAGGCTGTGCCTGTGACATACAGCACCTCTCAGGCAGGTACCTTCCGCTGGGTCCAGGACGCCAGTGTGACACGCACCGCCCCCTTGTGGACAGAGGAGACACGGGCTCACCATCTCCAGCAATCAGGGCCGGCTCTTGAGGCCAAGGCCCTGCCGCCCAGTTATGGAGTCCTGCCGACCTCCCCGTTGCTTCTCCCTCTTTACTCCGGGGTTTCAGGACTAGAACCATGGTGTGCAGGTTTATCTTCTAGGTATGCAGTTCAGCTGAGATGCCCAGGCGCTGCCCTTGCTCTGTGCGGCAGGCTCGGCGCAGCCTGACCTGGACCCTGCAAGCGACCGAAGATCAACGCTGTCCTGCAAAACCAGACGACGGACGCTTTCAGGGGCCTCGTGCCATTGTCCTCCTCACATTCCGGGTCCCTGCCCCGCCTTTGCCCCTCTGAGCCCTGGACTGAGCTTGTCCCTTCTGCCTTCAATTTCTTAAATCGTTTGTTTTTGTTCTGACTTAAGCCTCCCAGGTAACAAATGTGCTTGGGTCCAGGGCTGAGCGGGTCTTTCCCTGGTCTGCCGGTCTGCAGTCCTGCCCTGGGAAAGCTCACACTCTTCTCCAGGTGGACACTTGGTGACACGCTGCAGACTTCCTCAGAGCCTGCCCTGCTGGGCACAGGGAGAGGCCGGGATGTGGGAGGGTTGGACCGCAGGGGGCGCCCTCCCTGCTCTCTCCTCAGCCAGTGCTAACAGCAAAGCAGCGTCCATAAATCGTGCTGTTCCCCCGTCCCGGCTGGATCCGGGAAAGCTTCCTGAATGCCTGTGACTCCTTAAGCGGCCGCTGTCTCACGCCGCCAGGTAGCGCACTACAGAGTCCAGCGGTCACATGCTCGCTGCGCACCAGGCCCAGCAGCTGTGTTTTCTAGGGCAACATCACAAAGTACAGCAGGCCGGGGCTGAAACAACGGGAATTTATGTCTGCATGGTCTGAGAGGAGATGAAGGTGTCGGCACGGCTGGCATCAGAGGGCCACCTCCTTGTGTCCTCGTGGGCTCAGTCCTCCACATCACCCGCAGTGGCACCTCTCTACATGGCCACAGGGCCTCGTATGATGACACCAGTCACTTCCAATTGGGGTCCACCCTGAAGGCCTCAGTTTAGCTAAATTGCCTCTGCAGAAGGCTTCACCCTCATAGGCTCACATTTTGAGATGCTAGAAGTCAGGGTGTCAACATATGGATTGGGGGGATCCATGTAGCCCCTAGCACAACAGAAGCAGGGCAAAAGTGACCCATTTTATCCACTGATTGCCAAGGCCCTGATCCCAGGCTCTGCTTGCTCTCCACTGCCCCCTGCTGGAGGCTGGCCCAGGAGGCGGACCTTAAGCACAAAGGGGGCATGTCCTGGGGAGGGCCTCAGGGTTAGCTTCTGCGAGGACAATGCCACGTGGTGCCCGTGGGAAGGTGGCCTTCTCATTTCACCAGAGCAGCCTTGCCGTTCCTGGGTGGCAGCGTTGCCTGAGGCTGTGGGAGCAGAGGGGGCCGTGTTGGTAGAGAAGGCCGCACCAGGAGCTCTGCTGCCTGTAAGAGCAGCAGCCCAAGCAGATGCCCCACAGCCAGTCAGGCAGAGCCGCCAGAGCCTGTCCCTGGGGAAGCCCTGTAGGGGCTGGAGAAAAAAGAAAAGTTTCTGCCAGCTGCACCCTACAGAAGCCTATAACCCAGGCTTCCTAGCTCTCTCAGGCCTGGTTGGGGCTTGGTTCACAGCTTAGCAGCCAGGCACAGCGTCTTTGCTTCAGGTACCTCCTCTAAGGGGAGGAGGACTATTTTAACAAATGTAGCGCCCTCCCTGAGCCTGTACTATGACAGCATGCCTCAACCATGGAACCTGGACTTTGTATCCAGGTGCCCTCTAAGCAGAAGTCTAGAAAAAGCAAGGTGCCCTGGTGACCAGAGAAGGGAAGGCAGAAGAGGGGAGCTCCAGGCGGGCCTCTTGCAGGGTTGGTCTTTATGGAAAACATGGACTGGTAGATTGCACTTGGAGGGTAGGTGTGACGCCCTGACCAAGCTCTGTCCCTGTGTGTGCACAGAGGTGGCAGCACATGGGCCTTCTTCTGTGGGCTGCACAAGAGATTTGGGCTCTGCCACCATGCAGGGTGACCTGAGTCTGGTCACACTCGTAGAGCAGCACCCCTTGGCCTTGCTGGGCAGGCACGAGATCGGGCCCATGTCTTTCCCTTCGCCCATGTGCCCTCAGACGCCTTATACATTGCAGCTGCTTCCTTGCTCCACTTTAGAAATGAAATCTCAGGTTAAATCAGGAAGGGCAAAGCGCTCTGTGGCCCAAGGTTTTCTATCCGCTGTCTGACGGCTCACTTGAGAGCTAGGAGACAGCCCCCGGCCACGCAGTGAGCCCGACCAGCTAAGCCAACACCTCCATCGCAGGACCTCGACCTTGGCAGGCAAGTTGAAGTTCCCCAAGTGATTCTGGCAGCCCAGTTTGAGATGCTGCGCTGTATCTGACCTAAGGGAAGACAGGTGTGACATTGTGGGCGGGCCCTGTAAGCCTGCTCCGCCACACACTGCTTCCTGTTGTATCTAAATCGGGTTTTATTCATGCACATCCAATGAAGAAACACCTTATGAGAGCAGAACTTTCAACCTGTAGCTCTTGAGGCAGGGGATACATTTGGATAAACTGAGGGTGTGGGAGGAATGCGACCTTCCCACTGAGGATTTCAGCCAGGCAGTGAAGGGTAAAGACAGTCAGGGGCCTGGAATGGCTGTTTTCCGGGCTAGTGCTGCCCTCTAGTGGGGAGGAGCCACAGCCAGCTGGCGTCTCCTCAGCAGCGGAGGGGACTGTCCAGGTTCAAAATGACCCCAGCCAAGTAAAAGACGCTGGGGGAAGCCGGTCCTCCAGCCCTCCTTCCTAGACTCATCCTTTCTGAGGCACAAAGATCGTTAGGACGCATCTGGCCTGTTTCAGGCATTGGAAGCTTTGCCTGCATGATGCTCCGTTCCCTCTATCCTCCAAGGTAGATATCCCAGGCTCGGCTCCGGGAAGCAAGTCATCCAGAAGTTGCGAAATGAACCGGAATCCCAGCCTGGTTGGAATCTGGTGTGCCTTATTCTAAGTCCCCTCCACTACACCAACAGGTCTGTTCTGCCTAGAAGGGAAAGTCTTCCAGGTCTGAGGTCACATCTAACCCATCACCAATGCACTGTGTGGTCTGGGGGTGACTGACTGACCCTTTGAATTTCTAAGTTCTCATCTACAAAAAGAACATCCAAGTACTTAGCAAGTAGCCCTGAGGGTCATTATTTGACCTCAACTAGATCAGAAAGTATAGACTAAAGAAAGTGGTTGTGTTGAGATGCTAGAATAATGCTGGCTTCCCTGCTTCTTGATTTCATTGCTTTTATAATTGGACAAACCAAAGGATTAATTAGACTGCTCTCCTTCCAAGGAGGCAGAAGCATTCACCCTGTGGGCCAGCCTAGGGAGCTATTCTAGAAGGGAAAACTGCTTTGCTTTGTTTTCTTGGGTTTGCATTTGTTTCAAGCCAATCTCAAGAGTCCCCCCAAGGAACCTGCAGACCTTCCCAGAAGGGTCTGAGGGTTCATTAGGTGTAGAACCCAGGCTTCACCACTCCCCTGCCCTGATCAGTGACCTCTCCATCACAGCTAAGAAGCCAGGGCTGTCACCTGAGACCTTGGTGTCCCCAAGTACCCTCTAGGGAAAGATGGATTGGGAGCTGGGCCAGGTGATCCGCCGGTGCATTAAGCCCCACCCCCAACTGAGCTATGTCCTCAAGCCATTTTTAAATATTTTTGGTTTTGAGGCAAGATCTTGGTAAGCTGGTCAGGCTGTGCTGAGCCTGCAGTCCTGTCCCAGCCTCCCACAGTGCTACGATTACTGCCCTCCATGCACACACACACACACACACACACACACTCATAAGGATAACCAGGAAGGTCAGACATGTGCAGCTCTCTTCCGCCCACACCTCAAATTCAGGGCATTGGTTTAATTCCCATCTTGAGAAAAACAACTGGGAGTAAATGTTAACACTTGTTTCTTGGATTTTGTCATTGAAGGAACTCTTGACTTTTTAAAAGTTACTCTTAAAAAATAAGCACTACATGCAGAAGCAGGCCGGAAGGGTGCATATAATCGATAGCAGCACTACTCTGCGGCCACGTGAGATGACCACATGTACCGTCTTTGTAAGCAAGGCGGTTGCAGTGCACCGAGCACTTAGCCGATGCCGGGCACCGTGGAAGGTCCCTGGTGTGTGAGTCACTTCAACCTCAACCCTGTGAGGCAAGCACTGCTATTAGTCTACGTCCAGATTAGAGTGGAGCCCAGAGAAGTGAAGGCATGGTCCAGGTTGCCCAGCTGGGGGGTGCAGGCCCTGGCCATCGGCTGCCGGTTGGTGTCCTCAGCTGCCATTGTGGGCACCCTCTGTACATGCCCTGTGTCAGGTCAGTCTCCAGAAGGCATGTGTTTCCTTGAAAAATGGGTTTTGTGTTTAATCTGTATGTTCTCGCTGATGATGATGATGAAGAAGAAGAAGAAGAGAATAAGAACAACAACAACACAGGGGGAAAGCATTACACATAGATGAATCATTAAAAAGAAAAAGGAGAGAAGTTGTTTCTTCATACAATTCCGTGTCTGTCACATTCTATAAATAAGCATTTCCTACATAAGTGACCAAAAAAGTAAAATCATGCAGTAGAAAAGAAAAATTCTGCTGCTAGATACTTCTACTAAAACTAAGAGTACTACCTGTGTTCCAGGACCTGGTGCTGAGTCAGACCCCTTAGGAAGCCAGATTGTTGTCAGCCTATTTCATAGAGGGGAAACTGAGGCTCAGAAGCACTAACGGCTCTGTCTAGTTGCAGAGTACGCAGGGCACTGGGAGAAACCCCTGGGTCTGGGAGTGGCCAGTTTGGCTTTGCCTTCAGCGACACAGAGTTCAGACCACCAGGTGGCAGAGCCATGCAGCTCTGGGGTCTGCCTGTGCTCCTCATCCCTGGCCAACTGTTCACAAGGAACCAGGTCCTGTGTCACTTTAACAGAGCAAGACAAGGCCTCCTGGGAAAGACCAGTGTTTTCATCACAGAGCAGCATGTTGCGCTGCAGTCAGCTAATGTGGCATCCTGCTGAGGGGACCTTCAAGCACACAAGCTGGCTGCAGAGCCGCGCCAGTGGGCAGAAGGGAGTGGACGTCCATGAGTCAGCTTCCCCGTGTTCTGGCCCAGGCCAGAGCCATGGCACATCAGTGGGAGCTGATGTTTGTGACGTCCTTGGTCTGTGTCAGAGTCCTGCAGAGCCCCCGCACTGGCTTCCACAGGTTCCTCTTTATACCTGTAGAGTATCTGATTAACACCTCCTTTTCATATGCAGAAGCTAAGGCAGGCAAGCTCAGGGACTCAGCCTAGTTTCCCAGCAGCTAACCCAGCAGCTCCAGCATTTGCCCAGCCCAGCTCTCAGACCCATTTCACACCATGGCAGCTGCCTCCCGAGAGCTAGAGGGAGCCTGCACACCTCAGGGGCCCAGCCACCCATGCCAAGGACTCCTCATTTAGGCGGCTGCCTTTGCACTGCAGAGCTTGGGGTTTGATGTTGTTTGTATTTCTTAATCTCACTTACTGTGCTGGAGCTTCTGTGGACCTGGTCGGGCAGAGGGTGGACAGAGGGGTAAAGCTAGCATGTAGAAGCCACATGTCCTGGGTCAAGCAGCTTGATCACTTGGGTGACTGGAGGAAGGTGGCACCCAACTTGCTGCACTGTTAGAAGGAGCCATGAGAAGATGGGAGTCACACAGCTCTGTCCTTGGCATCATGCAGGAAGCACTCCCCAGAGAGCCATTTGTGTGGATGGACCTGAATCTCATGGGCACAGTCACGGTTTGAGTACACAAAAATACACAGCTTAATAAATTGCTGCAAAACACTCTCAGCCTATAAACAAACATGAACCACCACCAGAGAGCCACTCCCTTCTTCCCCCACCAGCTCCTTCCTGATCTCGCATAATCCCCGCCCTCCCCTGCCACAGTAACCACAGCCCTCGCTTCTGTAGGATTTATTCCCCTGGTTTTCTTTATACTTGACTCCCCAGTTAAATAGATCACTAAGTGGTTTAATTTTGCTACCTTGAGGTCAGTACACATAGAATCGTTCCAGTCCGTGTTTTGTTGCTCAGAAATATGTCTTTAAGATTCAGCCATGATTCTGCTCATTTGCTCGGGCCAAGCATCTTGCAGGTGATCTGGCCTTCAAGCAGCGAGATGGGACCTGAGTCTCTGTCTTAACTCAAGGTAGCCACTGGGGTTGTTTCCAAGTTGGGGTTCTTACAAGGTGCTGCTACAAGCACTCTGGGGTCTATCCCTGTCTTACTTTCTCACAATAGCTGACATCCACCTTTTAAAGGAGAAAAGGTTTATTTTGGCTTACAGTTTGTAGAGGTTTCAGGCCATAGTCAGCTGGCTGCAAAACAGGATGGCATGGCCTATCCGAGGAGAGCACTCTATGGCAGGGTGGGCAGGAAAAAGAGGGATCAAGGGAACAGGAGGGGGGTGGACCCTTCGGGCCACAACCCCATCCCCTCTAACCAGGCTTCACCCTCCAACATGACATTAGCCATACCTCCACATGGGGCTACCCCACGGATGAGTATCACACCCCCATCCAGCTACCTCCCCCAACTCCACCCATGAATGCATGAGGCTTTGGGCAGGCAGCACCTCTAGATACGAACTCTAACATTCCTCCAGTTCATGTTGGCACCCTTTCAGTTGGGAGTGTACCTGGGAGTCAGAATCAGGGGTCATAGGTTGATTAATCCATCTTCAGGTTTTTGGATGCTACCAAAGTCTTGCTGAAGTGATCAATGTATGTGCCTACAAAGAGTTTCTAATGTCTTGTTTCCTGGGGGACATTTGGGATCATCAGATTCTTCAGCCAGCTGAAAATGTAATGTTCTCTCACTGGGGTTTGAGTTTATATTCCTTTGAATCATAATAAGTATGTTTTTGTATTTTCTTTTTCATTTGGATTGCTTCCTTTGTTCCAGTTTCTAGCATCCTTTTTTTAAAAAACTATTTTACCTTTTTCAAAAAATGCATAGAAATTTTAGATAATCTGGATGCAAGTCCTATTTTTATGTATGTTATAAAAATATATTATATTTTATATATTGCATGTCTATATATATTGCATGTCTATATTATATTGCATGTATATATGTATGTATATATGTATGTATATGTATATACATATATACATATATACGTATATGTATGTATATATTATGCATGTATATGTATATGTATATGTATATGCATGCATATATTGCATATATTGCATGTATATGTATATATATGTATATATGTATATTATATTGCATGTATATATTGCATATATTGCATGTATATATTGCATTCTATATTATCATATCTACTTTCTCAATGGCTTTTCTGATGAAGTTCTTAATTGTAGTATAGAAAATTCACCTGTCTTTTCTTTCAGCGGTTAGAATGTTTAAGAAGCATTCTGCTTTGGCCTCTTCTAGAAGTTTTATCATTTTCTCTTGTCACTTTACACCTGTCATCATTTTTGTTCTCACACCTGAGCTCTGTGATTTGCCTAGAATTGATCTCTACATGTGTCATGCAGTGTATTCTGCCTCTCTAATTTCAACTGGGTCCAGGACTTTGATGGAACGGCCCTCCTGTCCCCTGCTACTTTGCACACTTTGTCCTGAATCAGTGTCCATGGAGATACGGGTCGTCTCGTAGGTATAGTTGTTGTTGCCAGAGTCCCATGGCCTCACTGGAAGTAGGAGGAGGCCCAGTGGCAGTGAAGGTCCCCAGCACCGAGGGACACATGCTCAGAGACGTGAGGAGGAGCATGAGACAGGGAAGCCAGCAGGAGTCTGGGGCCCAGCCCTGTGCCTCTAGAACTGGCTGCCTTGGCGACCACTCCTGCTCCGCTGCATGGCAGCTGCTGGTGCTAGTGGCCCCATTGCTGCCGGGATTGTCCTGAGCATCAGCACAGGGCCACGCAAAGAGCACAAGAGCCAGCAAGCCTCTCTGCCCGCCCCCGCCCCAGGGGCTCAGCGTCCACTGCAGAGTCTCAGGCTGTGCTCCAGTCAACAGCAGGCCTGCAGTGTGGCTCACGCAGAAATGAGCCGTGGTCCAATACAGCACGCAGCACAGGAGCTGCATGCCACACCTGCCCGCACCTTCACTTGGGGGGCTGGAGCTGGCTTCCCACGTAGCCACCTACTTCCCCCAACTTGCCCAGTGACTGTGGTGTTCGCTTCCTGTGTTGCTGAAAGAAATTAGCAGAAGCACAGTGGGTTTTGTTTTTTAAAGAGAATAAAAAATAAATTTAAAAATTTAGATATGATACAGAATTTCACTGAAGAAGATGATAGCAATTCAACAGTGGTTGTTATATTGCACATTGTTGTCTTCAAATTAGTTGTTCAGATTACCAGATAGAAGCATGAAAAAGTGGTAAAAAAATTTTTTAAATAATAAAGAATTTAAGGATTGTTTCTTTCAGTAGTAGAAATCCACAGTACCATTATCCAAGCTATGCTATATATACATATATATATATATTTATTTATATTTTTCTTTTCCCCTTCTTTCTCTTTTTTCCTTTTTTCCCTCCAAGTCATTCCTTCCCTTTGAGCACTTTCTTTTCCCTTTCACAGCATCTATTGATTTTATTTACTCTTTCCGGTTCTTCCACTAGGGAGACAATATGATGTTTACATGTATGGGTCTGATTTATTTCACTTATGAGTATGGCCTCTAATTGCATCCATTTACCTATAAAAACTTTGGTTTTATCTTTTTTCATAGCTAAGTAATACTCCATTGTATAAAAATACCACATCATTTTCTGTTCCTCAGCTGATGGGCATCTGGGTTGTTTCCAAGATTTAGCTACTGCTATAAGCGTGGGTGCACATGTAGCGTGGTAGCACGATGCTTTTAGTTCTTCTGGAAAATACTCTTCAGGAGGAACAGCTGGGTTGAGTGGGACCTCTAATCTTTTTAGTTTTTTGAGGAACCTCCACATTGATTTCCACAGTGTTTGTGGCTTTTAAAAAGCACAAATTTATCATCTGTTTCTGGAGGTCAGAAGTCCATGCGGGGTCTCAGAAGCTGAAAACCAAGCTGTTGCCAGGGCTGAGATCTTTTCTGAAGGAAGAATCTGGCTCCTTGCCTTTTCCAGCCACACTGCCCACATCTTGGCTCCAGGCCTATTACCCCATCCTCAAGGCCAGCGCCGCGGGGCAGGGCATCCCGTGCTGCCGGCTCTGTCTCTGCCTGCCTCTGCACCCCGGCCCCTGTGTTCGGTCTTCTCAATCTTCCCTCCTCCTCCCTGAAGGACCCTCATGATGACACCGGCCCATGGGGATAATCCAGTGTAATCGCTTCAATCTAAGATTACCTGATTAGCAGCTTTGATCCCATCTGCAACCTTAATTCTCCTGCGTCATTTAATGTGACGTATTCCCCGGCCCTTCGTCCTTGGGATGAACAGTGGGCATCTTTGGTGCCATTATTCTGTGACCACAGCGGCAGAGTCCCCTCACCACCGCCACAAAGGACGTCTAACCACGGGCAGTGCGTGTTGTCTGCCAGACTCGGTTGCGGCGTGGGCAGCAGTTCCCACACAGGCCAGTGCTTCTATTTAGTCCACTGCTCTGTCCCAGCTCCTAGCAGGGTGTCTGGCACATAGTAGATGCTCAGCATATGTTTATTGATTGACTAACAGTGGTCAAAGGTCTCTCCGATAAGACAGCAAGCTTCTTGAGGTTAAAACCCTTGACCTGTTCGTCTGTTGTTCTGCAGGATTCAGAGGTAGTTGATGCTGTGTGCAAAGTGCGTGAGTGGGAAGAGGAGAGCCCAGCAGCAGCAGGGGGCGCTAGAGTCATTTCCTTGAAGAGCGGCTGCTCCTTGGGCGAGCTCAGGAGCAGCCATGGTCTCTTAACTTCTGAAGGCAGGTCTGGATAAGCAGCTTCGCAGGCACATTTAGAGAGGGGCCCTAGCTTTCTGGGTTCATTTTGCCAGTGTCTTAGTTATATTTTCTGCAGAGCCCCAAGTCCAAGAGAAATAGCTAGTAGTTTTGTTTGTCACACTCTTAGGCTCCAGTTAAGTGTTTCATGTTCTAACAATGGAATACTAGATTTTTTTTTTTTTT
>NDGM011208853.1:842-15938 GCA_002564305.1 Octomys mimax | reverse complement strand
CATTTACTCTGAGATATCTTGAGACTGAAAGATGACAGAATGTTAAACAATTGGGGTCAGAAACTCATATTCCCCAACTGTCTCAATCATATCAGCCTTAGATTCAAATGGAAGTAAAGTATGGGTGAAAACTCAAGAAAAATTGTTTTAGTGAAGAAGCAAACAGGAATAGAAAAAAAAAATTGTCCTTCTCCTGACAGGAGTGCACCACTGGTGACTGGAGGCCAATGTCCTGTGCCACATTGTACGTGAGTACAGGCTCTGTGTGTCCTGCTAGCTAATCAGTGATAACCTCGGTATTATGGAATGCTTGAGGTTAAAGACAAATCAGAGACATGGTTGAGTTTTAAATTTAGCTAAGTGATTAGGCTTCAACGTCCAGAAGGTATACTACTTCCGTTAGGAGAAAAATTATCATATGTCAAAAAAGAAGTTTAATTTTAAAAGTTTATGTTTGGATACCTTTTATTTCCTAGCAACTGCTAGTCCCTGCAAAATCCATTACACATGTTATGACAGCTTTGATTAATCCACCAGGGAATCTGTAACCACTTTTTAAAAAACAGGAAAAGCTGGGACAAGAAGTAAATAAATATAATTCTGAGCCACTTACCAAAAGTAGAGAAAAAATAACTTCTAAATTAAAAAAAAATTACCAAGAAGAGCTAATATTGATAGTCAGTGGCTGGTGCCAGACCCAGGAGGAACAGGGAAACCTGTGCCCACCTTCAGCTGTTCGGCCTTTGCCCACTGGGTCCTATGCAGATGCCATAAAGACCAAGGAAGTGCAATCCACTTCAGGGTTCACAGCACAGGGCATCAGAACTGGCAACCAATGGATCAACTTGATGGAAGAACAAACTAAGAGGCAGGAGGGTTTCATTTCAGGACCAAAGTCAGAACCTTCCACAGAGACATCCTTGAGAGATAGGCTTGGAGAGAGTGACAGCTAAATAGGGATCTTTTGGGAGGCTTGGGCTCACACCAGCAAGACCACAGAAGATTCTGCTCCACAAGCTGGGCTCAATGGGAATCAGGAGAGGAAAGTGTAATCATGAGAGGGGGCAGTCCTGAAGAAGAAGGTAGTTTAGTGATTTGTTTAAGCTCTGTATTGCTACCAAAATCCATTAGAAATCAGTGCTCTGAATTTCTATAGGACAATATAAGTAGGAGGCAAGTGTTCTTCACTAAAGTCAGGGTCTCATGTTTTTTGGTAAAGGGCTGTTCATGAGTGGTTCATTGGGTTTGTTGCTACACAGTCGACACCATGTACCATTGTTGTTCAGATTACTACCATAGATATGGCAGAACAGTGGTCTGCAATTGTTTATTGCCCTATTCCAATACTTGGATTATCTGGGGGTGGGTGTCGTAAAGAAAATATAGCTCACTCCTGAAGAACAGGAACTGGACCAAAGAATTTGCAAACTTCAAAACAAAAACAAACAAACAAACACCAGAAATGTGAAAAGGCAAGGCAACAAAATAATACCAAATAGTCCCTTTCTTCTTCTTTCCCCTTTTCTCTTCTCCTTATCCCTTACTTTCTTTGCTTTGGGCCACTTCCATGTCCTCTATGTATCTCCTGTCCCTTTCTACCTATCCTTTTACCATTTTCTTTTTTTATACTTTGTTTCACTCAGAAGAGAGATGCTATGTATCATTTAATCTTGCATGACTGTTTTGCCTCTCTCAACATTATATTTTCCAGGTGCATTCATTTTCCTACAAATTTCTCAAAGCTGTAATTCTTTATAACTGATTAATATTCTATCATATACAAAAACTGCAATTTTTACCCGATTAGTTATTGGTGGGTATACTAAAAATCAAAACAACAACAGGTTTTTATCTGTCTTCTTCATCTCAATCCCCAAAATCAATACTATCACCACATTTCTTTATATTTTTCTGAATGCATGCACTTCTCCAAAGTTTGTGATTTTCCATACTTAACTCCCTCACACTTACACATTTCTTCTCTAGCTTCAATATTCAATGCTTCCCATTCGAAGCATTTGGCTCTCTCATTCCTTACTTACCTAACCTATCAACCTCTGCACTAGCAGCTTGTGACAAGCATGCAGCTTCCTTCAATCACAAAGTAAATCTCTTTCCTCAGATATTTCACACTTGCCTCCACAATTATCCATTAAACATTATCAACACTTCAACTTGCCAAAAGCACAGCAATCAACTCAGATCCCACATCAAACTTTTCTTCTCATCTGATTATTCCACTTCAATACTCCCCTTTACTTGTACCATACAGTGCTCATCCAAATACCCTGCATTCTGATTCCTCCATTTCACCTACCTCATTTCAGGATAATTACAAATAATAAATGGTCATAATCTGAATAAAGGATAGAAAAGTTGGGAAGTGTAACAGAAAAGACTATCATATAGCAGTGTTTCATCACTGAATGTGTTGATGCTCTTAATACCAAAAGTACTTATTTCAGGAAAACATAGTGGCAGATTACAAATCATGTAAAGTAAAAATTCGTTTAAAGAAAAAAACTTGTACAAGACATACAAAGCTGAAACTTAATCACTGAGAGTAAACAGCCTACTGAAAATAGCCACCTAAACCACAAACACTCCTCACATTTTTAAGTTTCAAAGTGACATTATCCCCCTGAAAAGAGAGGGAAAAAGGTGGCATCAATAGATTTAGATATAGAAAATATAAGATATAGGTAATGATATGGATCAAATACAAATACACATACAATCACGGGGAAACAAGCAACATAAGATCGCTGAGAGATTCCAACTCTCCCAAGATAGATCAAGGAATAAAAAAGAAAGAAGAAAACAAATAACAGATAGTACAACTCTATGAAAAGTTCATGGAAGAGATTAAAAATTATGAGTTTAATCACCCTTAGTCGAAGGTCTTCAATAAGATATTGGCAAACAGAAAGAAAAAAAATAAGATAATACACAATGACCAAGTAGGATTCATCCTAGTTACATAGGGATTTTTCAATATACAAAAAAATAGATAAATAGAATGCATCATATTAACAGAGCCAAAGATAAAAAACACAGGATCATCTCAATAGATGCAGAAAAACATTTGACAGAGTCCAACACCCATTCATGATTTTAAAAATAACCCTACAAATATAGTATTAGATTGCTCTATCTTGGGAGAGTTGGATGATTTCAGGGATCTTATGTTGCTTGCTTCCCAATAGTTGTACGTGTATTTGTATTTTATCTATATCTATATCATCTAACAAATCTAATAAAAGGTATCTATGAAAAATGAAGAACAAACATCGTCATAAATGGTCAAAAACTGAAAGCTTTCACTCTAAAATCAGAAAAAAGACAAGGATGTCCACTATCAAGACTCCTATTGAATATAGTTATGAGGTAGGACAAAACTATGGTCAACCAATGAAATTAAAATCACCATTGCTCAAGTAAAATTGTTTAAATCTAGTACCAAATGAGGAAGCGAGTCATGTAGCAAGTGAGCATGAATAAAGGACAGGGTGTCTTCCTGTTGGAGATTGGATTACTGACTCATTTGGGCTCTTCCAAGGTGATTGATACCTGTGTAGAATATCAGTTCCTGATGTGCATCCTTAGGGAAGTATGTAGCTGTATTTGTTTCCTTTTTTGTCTTGAGATCTGTCCTAAAGCAGGAGTGTCTGTCTCTTCCAAAGTTGCAAAGTCACCTTGTCTTCCATATTGTCCTTGAGGGACTTGCCCTATCTGATTGCCTATAATATTTCTATCTAATTTATCTGCCTAAAGCATTCCCCACTCTAAAGAAGTAACCCAAACTACTGTGAAGAAGCCACGAGTGATGACCACTCTAGGTTCTTTGGGCTGAAAGGGGTCATAGTTGTTGACCAGTAGTCAGAGATACTCTCCAGAGGTTCTACCTAAAGGTCCTCAGTAGACACACATTTTTATCTTGGGGAGGCAGAATAGTTTTAAATCTGGAGAGACAAAGCCAAAGAAATGATTAAACATGCATGGGCCAAATAATAACATCAGCAGGATAATTATGAATACAATAAAAAATGATTTTTACCAAGCGGACAGAAATGACTTCCCATAAAAATGATGAAAATGTAATAAAGATAAAGATAAGGTCCAGGGGACCTCAGTATTTTACATACCATTGATTTGATCTCTAATATTTTGAACAGCTATTGAGACATTAGAAGAATCTGGAATGTAATAATTTTTTTTAAGTTTGTAATTATAAAAAGACTAGTCAGGACTTTTTGTAGGTCTATTAGCAGAGATCTCTTAAATGTGAGGTTTCGTCTCTATATTATCCTCCATGGTCCATGGGTATTGTCTCAAATAAACTAGCTTTCTATGTCTCACCAACTCTACTGTTACTGGGGGCATATGAATTGTCAGACCTAGAGAAAACACTGAGCACTCTCTGGTTGGCAAGTGGGTTCACTGGCTGGGTCACTACTGGCACATCTGCATGAGCATGTATGACAAGTTTATTGGTCTTCACCAATCTTTTTAGCTCTGTGTCTAATAGTATAATTATCATTTGAGAAGTGATTTGTTTTATTGTGAGTAAAAACCTAAACTACACTACTAAAGAAAGTACATTGAAAACAAGCGCAAGCGTTCTATTACCCCAATATTACTTGAAGTCATTGACTAAAAATAAACATTATTTTTGGTTGACTCTCTCTTTTCATGATACGACTTTTTTAGCCTGTAAAAGTCCTACTCTCCTGACATGCCAATTTATGATAAATAAATAAATTTGCCTTAATAAAACAAACATGATTTATAGATAGACTTACAATGGTAGCCTCCACTTTTATTTTCTATTTGTTTTGATTAATATTTGATAATATTTGAGAGCTCTGCTGATAGCACAATGAGCAGACAGAGCATTATTCTGTCAGGCAGAGGACTTCAGTTATGAGTGATTTCTGACAAACAAAGTCTTTGGATTTCAAACTCTTTTTCACTATATTTTAAAACCTAAACCACAGCCTAAAAAAGATTAAAGAAACATCTTAAAGGATTTACCTATTATTACATATGTTGATGGTAGTGATAAATAAATCTTGAACAAATGAATAACAGATGTTAACTTTTCAGTACATGACACACATGATTTAGGTAGATACTACAAACACTTGCAATGTAATTTGGATTCTGATACTTTATAAATGAGATATGGAATTCTATCCTAAGAAAATTGCTTGTATTTTATGAAATTTAATTTTGTGTTTATTAAAATATATGGTATAATAAATGAAATACCATAACAGATTTCAACATCACTAGATGTATATGGAAGCCTCATAGTAGTAATGTTTAGTTGGTTCAACAAAATGTAATTGCTTAAAGAAATGCACCTGATGATGCACTTTTAATTAGATAGTCACGTTCTGCAAGTCACTGCTGGCTTTGCTTCACAGAGCGACAGAAACTGCTACTTTTGAACTTGATAAATTATTCTTTGTTCATTTTGCTTTTAATTTCTTTTTAACAGTGTCTGGTCCCAGTATTAAAAATCACTGTCGTCAGGTGTCCTTGTATTTCTTTTTTTTTTTTTAATAAATGAAGAGGAAGAAAGAACTCATTTGACATCAGCTTCCTATATTGTTTTAGTTGAATTGTAGTGAGTCATTCAAAGACAAAATAAAGATCATAAAAAACATCATCAGAAATGCCAATATTGAAGTAGGTTTTTGTATTCATTTTAATCATTGTCCCTCTCTTAACTTTACGTAAAACATATTCACAGTCTTTTTTTTACATGAATGTAGAAGGATACCCACTGTACAGTAGGTATCACTGTAAGGTTAAAGTGAAACATTTTTAAATTTCATTTATTACAATGTATAAAATAATTCATAGATAAATGAATACCATAGTGACAAATGGTATTTTAAAATATTCTTAATTCTTATTGTTGAAATGGGCAATGGATTTCCATACCCCCCTCCCTTTTCTTGGAGCATTACCTTAGAAAACATATAAGTACAGGTACTTTCTCATTTCTTTGCAATGATTATAAATCTTTTTAAAGACAGAGGGCTTAAAGATTCAGGAATGTCCATCTCAAGAACCTGATCATCACACACTTGAAACTAAACAAGGAAGACAATAGACTACTTCCTGTCTCTGGGTGTCTAGGAAAATTCAGAAGCTTGATTTCAGGGGATATTAGCTGCTGCCAGTGAGAAGTTTATTTCTGCTCTGATGTAGTGAACCAGCTAACCCAAATGGGCAATCAACAACCAGATAAATGAAGGATGAAATGTGCATGACACACGATGCTGTCAAGTGTTTTTTTTCTTAAGCACTAATAATTAACATTTCACCCGAAGCATATGATAGGTTGTGTCTCCCTTGTTATATTTTTTCTTGTCTTTGTGATCCCTTAGTAGAATGCCATATATATGCCATATATATATATATATATATATATATATATATATATATGCTGATATAGTGACAAATGAACATGGAACTAAAGTAAAAATGAAAACAGGAAAACAAACATGTAGAGTGAATGGAAATTTTCCAAAACCCCTTCACATTTTGTTTATGAGTTATAATTCAATCATCTCTCAGGCATCTCTTTTTTAATCCCTAATTTCATAACCAACACAATCCTTTGGTGTTTCTTGCTGTTGTGTTCATTATTATTCTACTCTATTATTTCATGTTGTTTTGTATTATTATTTTTAATTTAATATATGGTGTTTATATTCTCTGTGTGCAGTTGGTACATGCACATAACATATCTCAATTCTTTATCCCCTCTCTCTAGACTTCTTTCCTACTTCACCTATCTCTTGAAAAACATAAGATGGAAGTGTTTGTGTATAGTTTTTGTGTCTACTTTTATACATAGTGTTGTGGTTTGTGTCGAGTTGTCCCCCTAAAGCATCATGTAAGTCATAGTGTGGACTTCTAGAGTTTGTAATTAACTCATGGTCCACTGGGATTATGTGTGTGAATGCTGCTGGAATTATGGGTGAGAGTACTACACTCAGCGTAGGGTGGATAGCCTTAATGCAATTTAAGGGAGACTTATTCTCTGTTGCAACCATTGCTCTTACTCCTCCCACTTTGGTCTTGCTGTTTTGCTGTCTGCAGCCACTATGAACTGCTGCCCTCTGCCATGTGCCACTCTGCATTGGAGCCAGCTGAATATGCACTGAAACCTCCAGTAATTGTGAGCTAAAAACCCCTTTCCTTCCCTAATTTTTAGTTCCAGGTATTTGTCCTAGAAACAAGAGATGAGTACCTGAGACAAAATTTGATACCAGTGAAGTGGAGTCATTGCTGTGGCTAAACTCAACCATGTGGATTGTAAGCTTTTGGGAATGGTTTATGGAAAGAGATAGGAAAGGTTTGGAGATGTTACCTACTTGCAAAGTACTGGAATATCTTTGAATGTTCTGTATGGGAGATTCTTGTCAGAGTTCAGACCCTAAGGCTGATAGAAATCCTGCCTGTAAAAATCAGTCTAGGGAGGTTTCTGCTGGAAGGACTGCATTGGTTGTTGGACTCCAGATGATTTGTGTTATAGCATGGAAGAAAGTTTGTCTGCATTTTGCTTACGTCCAGAGACATTGCCTCAGAGTGAGATTAAGCATGGTAGACTGATTAATCTTTCAAAAGAAATTTGAAAGCAACTAAATATTGAGGCAGTAGAATGACTATTGTTGGGGGCTTTTAGTCAGATTTATCTTGAGAATCAAGAGCAAAGAGCCCAACAGGATGACTTAAAATATTGTGAGTTTGGAGAGAAACGAAACTCCAATAAAGCTGTGGAATGCAAAGATAGAGCTTAGAGGATATCTATTGTGAAAGAGGAACAAGAGAATGTAAAGGATGCCCTGCGATCATCACAGGAGATGGCCGGTATTCACCCTTTGCAGCCTCAGAATTGCAGAGGTCAGGGATTTTGCCCTGAGGGGAAAGCCACAGAGCCCCATGTTCCAGAATAGTAGCAGCAGCCACACCAGATTCTAGAATGGTGCTGGTATAGAGAATTCATTCCTCAGAATCAGGTGAGAGTGCTCAGTGATCCAAGCACTCCACCCCTACAGCTAAGACAGAGGAAAGGATAGCTAGTGCTCCGGCTGACAGCAAAACTTGGCATCATCTATGTGATGTTGATTTTAGCTGCATTCAGAATGCAGAAGTTCTGAGATTATGAAGGCTTCCACCTAGATTTCAGGAGAAAGCCTGGGAGGCCAGGCAGTGTGGCCCAGAAAGGGCAGTGTGTAAAGCTGTGAAAAGCCTATTCAGGGGAAACCCCAGAAGATTGGAAAAGCCAGGAACATGGAGTGTCTGAGGAAAACTACAAGGAAGGAGCAAAGCCAGCCTAGGAGAGAAGCCATGGGAGCTACCACCAAGAGTGCCACAGGAGCAAAGCCATATGGAGCTCACAATTTGCCACATATTGTTTCAGATGTTCCACTTGGAAGTATAGGATTTAATGTTTTCCCTGATGGATTTTGAATTTGTATTGGTCCTGGTGCTATGTATTCCCCTGTTGTTTGTACCTTTTGGAATGGTAGTTTTTGTACCATTGAATGTTGGGAGTGTTTAACTTTTCATTTGTACAGGGGCTCATACCAAAGAGTTTGCTTTTCATCTTAGAGGAGACTTGGGACTTGAACTTTTCGGCAATGTTGAAACTCTTGGGAATTTGGAAACTCTTAGAGATGGACTAAAATGCCTTTTGCACAAAGGTATGTACATAGGACTTTGGGTGTACAGGGGTATACTGTTATGGTTTGTGTCTAATCGTCCCCCAAAAGCCTCATGTAAATCATGGGGTGGACTTCTAGAGTTTGTGATTAACTCACGATCCACTGGGATTATACATGGGAGTGCTGCTGGGAATATGGGTGGGAGTACTAAATCCAGCCTGGGGTGGATAGCCTGAATGCAATTTAAGGGAAACTTGTTCTCTGTAGCCATTGTTGCTGGTACCCTTCCCTTTCTGCTCTTGCTGTTTTGCTTCCTTCCACCTCCAGAAACTGCTGTCCTCTGCCATATGGCAGTCTGCCTTGGAGCCAGCTGAATATGGGCTGAAACTTTTAGTAATTGTGAGTAATTGTGAGCTAACTAAACCTTTCCTTCCCTAAATTTCAGTGTCAAGTATTTGTCCCATCAATGACAGAAGAGATACACATAGTATGGTCTCCCTTTTCAAATATACTCTTTTTCTATCTCAAGAAACTAACATTATGTCATCTTTATTTGTAGTTTCACTGCAAATAGCATCTGTGTACATGTTATGGTTTGTGTCTAGTTGTCTGCCCAAAGCCTCATGCACTTATGTGGTGGACTTCAAGAATCTATGTTTAACTCATGATCTACTGGGATTATGGGTGTGAGTGCTACACTCAGCCTCGGGCAGACAGCCTGTATGCAACATAAGGGAGACAGACTTACTCTCTGTTGTCATTATTGTTGCTACTTCCCCCTTTGGCTCTCTGGTCTTTGCTGCCTCTATGAACAATTGCTCTCTGCCTTGTGCTGCTCTGCCTTGGAGCCAGCTGAGTATGGACTGAAACATCCAGTAACTGCGAGCTAAATGAACCTTTTCTTCTTTCATCTTGGGTTTTGGTTATTTGTCCCAGCAATGAGAAAAAAGTAACCAAGACTGTACCTGTATGTGTATCATTGTGGACATGCTTTATGTACCATATGGTATTACAATCCATATAGGCAGAATCTGTGAATTGCTTACTTCTATCTCCTCAGAGGAATAACCGGGGCAGAACATGAGGCAACACTTACTGTACTGATGACCAAAATAATGACATGTTTGGGTCAACTGATTTCTTCTCCAAATTTTTCTAACTCAAGATAAATGAAAAATCCATAATGCTGTAATATTTACAATAGTTTGCAATTAAAATTGTATACAATTACTCTACATAGCATATTTGCATATACATACATCTCTTTCCACAGTCACAGATTAGCTTACTAAGTTTCTTCTATTGTCCCTTTGTACTTAATATTAGTCAGTAATCTTTTATCATCTTACTTTACACTCTCATGATCCATGAAAGATCTACTACAAAAGTCAAAAATCTTTGAAAAAAAAATCATGAATTGTAAAAAACATCTTTATTTCATAAAGACAAACTAAAATTTAAAAAATAGTAATGGACAGGAATACCTACATATCACTATATTGTGATGAATTGATAGAATTACAATTTTTGTTTTTGCAATTCTATATACTTTTCTATGTGAGTGTAAATTTTAAAAAGCACATGTTTGGAATGAAATATAAATATAATCATATTCCACAAGCCCTTCTGAGTTGGGAGACTAAATTGAAAGAACTTTTCAAAATTTCAAGTGACAGAATTTTTGAAAATCAGGTCTAAAAGTGAATGCTTTGAAAATAGTTATCTTACATCATGGAATTTAAGCTGATACTACTTGCATAAAATAGTATAAGCCTTTAAAATCTTGATTGCCAGGGCCATCCTTATAGCCCAGCAGACTAAAGAGCCTACATAGTCAAGGTGTAGTAGCTGGGGTTCCATCCCTGGCATGCTGTGCTGGCCCCACCCTCAGGGCACACTGAGATGGTGATTGAGAAGATTGAGACTGGGAGTGGCAGCACGTGCCTGTGTTTCCAGCACTTGGGAAGCTGAAAACAAGAGAATCAATATGAGTCTTATCTATGTAGTGAGATGCCATAGACCCTGTAGACCCTTTCCTGAATACAGAAAAAAAAAATAAAATAAAATCTTGATTGCTATTAGAGAAATTATAAAATAATTTTTGAACAATAAAAGCAGCACAGTATTTCAAAACAAGAATAGAAAATTTAACAATGATTGTTGTATTACAAATAGTTCTCACCAGATTTATTCATATTTCCAGATATAGGCATGCCAGATTGGTCAAGCAATTACACATTAAATCTTTCTTTCACAAACCTTAAGTTTTTTCTTCTGCTTTTTTACATTTTTTAAAAAATTACTTGCCTGGCAAGTGCAAGGGCTGCAGTTCAATCCCCGGTTCTGCAAAAAAAAAAAAAAAAAAAAAAAAAAATTAAAGGGCCAGCCAAATAGCTCAGCTGACTAAAGCTCCTGCAAGCAGGCACAGGGGCTGGGGATTCCATTCCCTGGCCTGCTGTGTCACCCCCTGGACACATTGAGACTAAGCATGGTGTCACGTGCCTGTAATCCAAGCACTTAGGAAACTGTATCAAGATAATCACTATGAGTCCAATCTAGTAGTGAGACCCTGAACATTCTATAGACTTTTCCTTAAAATATAAAAATAAAATAAAAATGAAATAAAATAAATTAGAGATGTGATGGTCAACATTCATTATGGATATTTATTATAAAAGAAAAATTATAATGAAAAAATTGGAAACTATATTTTACTAAGCTATTGAAAAAAATGAAAATCAACTTTTTATGG
Source organism: Octomys mimax (assembly GCA_002564305.1). Classification (NCBI taxonomy): domain Eukaryota; kingdom Metazoa; phylum Chordata; class Mammalia; order Rodentia; family Octodontidae; genus Octomys; species Octomys mimax. Next base: position 4,499 of record NDGM011208853.1, on the reverse strand, counting down.
CTAAATCATATTTTTATTTTTAAAAGAGTTTAGGAAGATTTCTAGGGAAACATTGTAACCTAAGTACAATCATAAATATTTGGCTCTCCTCTTTATCTCCATCTCAGAACTACCCTCAAAAGAAAATGATCTCTTAAGTTTTAAAATAGGAAAAAAGAAAAAGCTGTTGTTAGTTAGCAAGTATGGAAATGCACAATGATATAAAAATTGCTGGGGAGATAGCACAGTAGAATAAGCACTCGCCTGGCAAGTGCAAAGGCCTGAGTTCCATCCCCTGTTCAAAAAAAGAAAAAGTAAAATAAATAAATACAATGAATAAAAATTGCATTCTAGAATGTTTTGCTAAATAAGAAGCCAAAAGATTATGCTGTGTTTGAAATCTTTATACTTCATCATTTTTGTGAAAATTTAGTTCTGTGGGGCCTAGAGACGCAAAAACATTTTATGCCATAGGAAGTAAAGAATGAATGCAGAAATGAGCCTTGAATTCTATTTAAAGACACTGAGTTTTAAAAGGAACACAGTGCAAAGGCAACATCAGTAATGTAACACAGCTACTACTAAGAGCAAAAGTTCTCACAGGTTTAAGTCAGCTTGATCAATTTGAATTTCTCTTTTATTTAACAAATCACTTACTAGTTTATTACAACAAATTAACATTTTATTCCATGAGAAGAAATGTTACACCATTTTTCTTAAAATTATATTTATTCTTTTCTCTTTATGACCTTTTTCGGTAAAAGGATACATAAGAAGAAAAAGATTAAAATTCATTTATAATGTAGTGGTATGTTATAATATATTTTCTTGTGTGCTCTTTTTCATATACAGATGACTATGACAGTGAATTCAGGTATACATTTTGCATCTTTCTTTATAATTAGAATTTGCTCATGCCATACTTTTTGTTGAAAACTTTGTTTTGCTTGCTATTTGAAGAAAATGTTTTTATAACTGTCTTTTGTTTTGAAGAATAAAAACAAGAGCAAGAAAAGCAAAAGCAAGGACAGAAACAGAGTCACGTGTAACAATACATACATGACAAATTTTCAAAACAAGAATAGCTGATTAACAGTGACTGCTATATTTTCTATTTTTATCATCCAACCTGTTGCTCAGATTAACAGATATAGTTATGCAAGGTGGGAGGTATGACTGAATATTATTACATGCTTTCAAGAAATCTTAATTTTTTGCTCTCTCTCTCACCTTTTCATTACCTTTTTAAAAATTTACTTTAGAAAGTATAGCACTAATTGTATGACATTAGAAACAGATCACATTTAGAAGACCAAAATAACAGTTATTTCAAACATGGTTTTAGTGTTATACATTGCTGTCCTCAATGTAGCTGTTCGTTTCACAGATATCAGCATAGAATTAGTCATGGTGAGATTTCTACCCATTAACTGCTATTTTCAAAAACATGATGGAAATTATTAGGACAATTTCCTTATCCTTCTTGTATATAGACGAGTATGGTTATTCCCCCACCTTATTACCTAACTTTTCTCCTTTCTCTCTCTTTGTTGTTTAATCCTTTCCGTTTAACTGTGTCTGAGATTCAGCAGCCTGGGTTCAATCCCTGGCCTGCCATGCCAACCCCATCCCTGAGGCATGCTGAGACAGTGATTGAGACTGGGTGTGGCGGCACCTGCCTGTAATGCCAGCTCTTGGGGACGCTGAACACAGGAGGATGACTACAAGTCTGATCTGTATAATGAGACCCTGTACCAAATACATAAAAAAATAGAATAACTGTACCTGTTGTACCTTTCAGTTTTTAATTCTTCTTTTGAGTTCTTATACTAGGGAGACAAAATGATATTCACACATGTGGGTCAGGTTTAATTCATTTATGAGTATAGCCTCAAGATACATCCACTTACCTATAAATGCTTCGAGCTTGTTTTTCTTTATAGCTTCATAATATGCCATTGTATAGAAGCAACACATCTTTTTCATCTATTCCACAGGTGACAGGCATTTTGGTTGTTTCCAAGATTGGCTATCACAAATTCTGCTGCTATAAACATAGACACACACATATCACTATGATATGATGTTTTCAGTTCTTTTGGGAAAATTCCCAGAAGGGGGATAGATGGATTGAATGGGATTTCCAATCCTACTTTTTTAAGGAGTCACCACAATGATTTCCATAATGGTTGCATCAGTCTACATTCCCACCACCAGTGAAGAAGGGATCCTTTCTCCCCAGAGCCTCTCCAACATTGATTTCTTTATGATAACCATGCTTTCTTTTCACTCTGTTGGAGATTTCTTTTGAAGTGCAGAAACTTCTCAATAAGAGGAGGAACCAATTGTTGATTCTTTCAAGTATTTCCTGTGCAGTTTGATTTTTGTTCATGAAATGTTTGCCTACCCCTATATATTCAAGAGTTCCTCCTACTTTCTCTCCCAAGAGATTTAGTGTTTCTGTTCTAATGTTTAGATCTTTAATCCATTTGAACTTTAGTTTAGTACATGGTGATAGACCTGGTCTAGTTATACTTTTCAGTATGTTGAAAGCCAGTTTTTCCAGCACCATTTGTTAAAGAGACTATCTTCCAGTGAACATGTTTGGATGCTTTGTCAAACATACGATGGCTGAGCGTGTTTATAGTTGCATCTGTATCTTCTAATCTATTCCACTGATCCCCACGTCTATTTTTTTTTCAAATACGATGTTGATATTATCATGGAAGCTTTGTAGTATAATTTCAAGTCTGGCATTGTAATGCCTCCTGCCTTGCCTTTGTTTCCCAGCATTGCTTTTGTTATTCTAGGTGTTTTCTGGTACCAAATAAATTTTAGGAATGATTTCTCTAGATCTGTGAGGTATGCTTCTGTTATTTTGATAGAGATTGCATTATATCTATATAAAAATTTGGGGAATATGGCCATTTTTACAGGTTCATTCTTCCTATCCAGGATCAGGAAATATCTTTCCATTTTCTGATATCCTCTACGATCTCTTTTTTGAGAGTGCTGTAATTTTCATTGAAAAGATCTTTTACTTCTTTAGTTAGATTAATTCCTAGGTATTTCATTTCCAGTGGAGCCATTGTAAAGAGTATTGTTTTTGGATTTGGACCTATTGATATAGTGTATTATATTTGTAGAATTGCCTATGTCAGACCATCCTTGCATGCCTGGGCCAAAGCCTCCCTGATAGTACTGTATGATCTTCTTAATAATTTGATGTACTCTATTCTCTAGCATTTCACTGGGAAGTTTTGCATCTATATTCATGAGGGACATTGGCTTGCAGTTCTCTTTTTTTAGTTGAATCTTTCTCCTGTTTTGGTATCAATATAATAATTGCCTCCAGAAATGATTTTGGAAGTATTGCTTGCTTTTCAATTTCATTCAAGAGTTTGAAGAGTATTAGGATTGTGTCTTCTGTAAATGTCTTGAAGAATTCAGCAGTGAATCCATCATGACCTGGGCTTCTTATTGTCAATAAGATTTTTTATTACATTTTGAATTTTATTGGATGATATTGTTTAATTTCATCTGTAATCCATTGATTGTTGAGGAGGATGTTATTTAATTTGCATGTGTTTATGGTATTTAAGTGGTTTCTTTTGACATTTATTTCCAGTTTCATTACACTGTGGTCAGATAATATGCATGGGATAATTTCTGTTTTCT
>NDGM011208850.1:0-13066 GCA_002564305.1 Octomys mimax | reverse complement strand
GAATTCATGCACCTACAATATTTAAATGACAATGGAATACTCTTCTCTGACAAAACTAAACAACAAAGGGGGGAACAAATAAAGGACCATTTTGTAACTGTATATTCAAAATAGTGAGGATAGATATACAACTGCATTCTCTTGATTCAATGAATAGAGAGATTTGTCCTAGTGGTGTTTGTGGACAGGATATCATGTCTGCATCTTGTACAACGAATAACCACTAAGAGAGCAACATGAAATGTATTAATTATTGAAACTGTGCTAGTAATTGGGTTGGAAACTGTCTCATTGCTATTTGTTTCTTAATAAAATTATTTTTTAAAAAAATGCTGGCTCAGGGTCCTCAGACCACTCAAGAGTTGAAGTTTGCAAATTGTTAGAAAAATAACAACGAGGGCCGGGGAGATGGCTCAGTGGAATAAATGCTTCTCTGGCAAGCGCAGGGGCCTGAGTTCAATCCCTGGTTCTGCATAAAAATAAATAAATAAATAAATAAATAAATAAATGAAAAATTAAAAAAAGAGAAAAATAACAAATGTGAATGAAGAAAGTTGATAAAATATTAAATAGTGGGAGCTTCAAAAAGGAAGGATAAGCACACACTACTGAAAAGTACTTAAGTTCACTTACTGGAAAAACATGGCTGCATCCGGCCAAAACACTCTAGCAGCCCGAATATTCACCATCTGCCTTTTACCACATCTCATCCGGGGTATGAGCCTGCTGCTTCGGGTCTGTGAGCTTCCGCTTCAGGACCTGCCTCTGTTTCTTTGCATTTGTAGGAAGCAAAGAATGTCTCCTTTTCCACTCAGGGAAAAGCAATGCTCTCCTTTGCTGTTTTATACTTTTCACCGGGAGTATCACTTGAATCTCTGCTGCGTTTCGCTGCTCCACACAACAGTCCCCTGACCTTTCTAGCTGAAGTTGACACTTGCTTATATCCATTCCTCAACTGTGCCGCTCCCTGCTTCTAATGGTAATCACCTCAAGAGGTCTCAAGCTATCTCTTAAGACAAAATTTCCTAACCAGGTGAGCTAGGCACATTTGTAAAGATTGACCTTGACTTCCATAGTCCTGAAAGCACGACAAACCATAGGAACAATGAGGCTGATCACTTGCGGAGATGAGACACTTCATGCGTGAGCTACATGCTCCCCAGTTTTCCCTCTCTCCAGCGTGTCCTTTACCTGTCCTTTCCTCTGTGCTCATTTGATTTAACAAATTTGGGAAGTACTGTCCTATGAGAAAATTGCCTTCTTGGTCACATGTCCAGTTGTCCCCTTGGTCAAGTATTTGTGGTCCAAGGAGCATCTTTGCAAGCTTGTTCTATCTGTCCCTAAATTATATTGAATTCAGACTCATCCTTGTATATCTGAGCCCCTGAAATACAGATTTCAGTGACGCAGGCTCTGTAGTACATAGTCTACAGCTCTTCTCTTCTGTAGGCCGAGGACTTTCTAAACTACGCTTATTCTATAAGGGAAGGATCTGGTCACTCAGAGAGGCAAATAGCTTTCTCCAAGGTCTTTTTACTCTGTTTTTCCCCTTCCTCCCCTTCCTTCTTCTTCATCTTCTTCTCCTCCTTTTTTCATTAGTATTCCTTTCTTCCTCACAGCTTCATGTCAAAAGGTAAAAAAATCTCATATTTAAAGAAAATATTTGTTTATTTGGTACAAGGTCTCGCTGTGCAGCTTGGGCTTATAGTGATTCTCCTATCTCAGCCTCCCCAGTGCTAGGACCGCAGGTGTGTGCCACCACACCTGGTTTTGGTAGCTGGCACAGTGAACCTGGGATGCAAGGGCCAGCATGGCATGCAGTACTGGGGATTGAACCCTGGTCCTTAGGCACTTTAGACAGCTGAGCTATCTCCCCAGCCCAAGATCTCAATTTTGTGCAAATATAGTATTGCTTTGGTTCCCAAATGCTTCTGTTCATAAACAACTCAATTCATAAACAGAAGTGCTCAGAAAAATTTGACTTCCACTTGCAAACTCCACATGAGGTGACAAACAGGACCACAGCTATTCTCCCTACACAACACAAATGCAATGATCTTCCCCCAAATCAGGAAACAAAATTAAGTTCATTATACTAAGTTCACAAACTGAGGTTCGCTATACTATTTCTCTGTCTGAAACTGATATTGTTCCCAGGAGAAAGCAATTTTTTTTTATCAAATGTAAGTGCTTAAAATTTCCTTGATGCATTGTTAAATTGATTCCACAGCCTGCAGTTGAGACCTTTCACTGTTTCTGTTTGTATCTTTTCTACTTTAATTTAGGGTTTTTCTTCCTCTCTTGATATCTCACTGTTCCTCTTACTGAGATGATTTTGTCCTCCTTTGTTCATGACTATGGGCAATGACATCCTCATGCTTAGTTTTCTGTATTGGAAAGTGTCCCTCTAGCTGGATCACAATACTCAGCCCTGATGATTTAAAAGGGGAGACATATAGTTTGGATCATGATTTTGGAGGGTTAAGTCCATGGTCCTTTGACTCCAAGGCAGTAATATCCAGTGGAAGGGTATGGTGGAGAAAAGTAGCTCAGGTCATGAAGGCTGGGAAACAGAGCGGGCAAACTACCATAGAGGAAGAAGCAAGGACAAAATATGGTCCCAAGTGTTGCTCCTTCATGACCTCCCAAGATACACCCAGGTGTGCACTTTACTAATCCCCTGGCAGCTCTGAAGCCCACTGAAGTGACAATCTAGTTTAACTGTCAGAGTTCCTGGCGTTCAGTCCTTTTGTGCAACCTCTCTTCTTAAGATGCTTCTTTTGGCTTGTCTGTGTGCTCTCCTCCTGCACCTCAACTCCCGTAGTGACCTCTTACTGCTTTTTTGGTGTCCTAATATCAAGCACTCCCTTCAGTTCCAATCATGTTTCTCCAAAAATTATTCTCAGGGCATTGGAGTACAGGTGGTATGCATAGAGAAGCCCCTCCCCTCTCTTTTATCTGGGCAAATAAATTTTGCATAATATAAAATATTGATTCCTGTCCTCTTGTACTTCCTGGCCACCACTGTCCCATTTTAAGTGCTCAGAATGAGGACTTGTCCTCTGCTGCTTATTGTCTTTTCTCTAATGGGGAGCTCTGGAGGGCAGAGTGCTGTCTGGAGGTCTTGCTGCTTGGGGAGTTATTTACATTGCTAACCTTGTGATGGGAAAATCAGTCAGATGGCACAAAATTCATTAATTCCTGTGACCCACAGGGTGATTCTACCTTATTGGTCTTATTTTGTAAATGGGAACAATTGTGCAGCTTCCACTGTAAGCGTTGTCTGAAATGATAGAGGTTTATAAAAAAGAAGGGAAAACTGTTTAATTATGGTTTTAAAGATGTATTACCCTTTTTCTCTGTGTGTGCACATCCCCTTTTGTATCCACTTACTGCTATGTACAGCCACTGATTCACAGGGAGCTCACTTGACCTTCACCTTTGGCTAAAGTATATGTAAATATGGTTATCAACTCATTACATGGATTTTTTTCTTTTATCTTAAGTGGTATTTTGACTAGCTTTTTAAAGTAAAAAGCTCATGAAGGGAATCAAAGGCATGAAAAGATCTGTTGTTTTGTTGGATTTTAGAGCTCAAACTAATTAGATGAAATCAAGTTTTGTGTATTAATCTAACCAACTCAATATACTGCATGCAGAATAATTTCAGACATCTTCCCTCCAACAGAGTTTATTTAAGGTCCTTTGGCAGGAACCAGCACTGGAGTAGGCAGCTTCTTGGATGCTTTTGACTTGCAATTTGACACCTAATGGTTTTCCTCTTGGCTGAGAAACCTCACAAACAGAAATGAGCCATTGCACACGTGACTGACACGGCAGCACTCCAGGGGCTTGGTCTGTGGAAGGGGGAGGGGATGGGGCCATGCAGCAGAACAGGCTGGTGGCTGCTGTGCTTAGAAAACACCCGTTGGCATAAGGCTGCAGCTTCCTGTGTGCTGGAAATTTCTAGTGCAAGGCTGAATGAAGGGCGAAGTAAATTGTGTAGTGTTAAAAGCTTCAGCCTAGTTCTATCAACACAGTCACATGATTTAGGGAAAGTTACTTTTGCTGTGCTTAACTTCACTTTAACTTAGAAAGCAGGCAAGTTCTTACCTCTCAGCACTGCTGTGAAGATTACTGGAGATAACGCACACACGTGGCACAGAAGGGTGGACCCACAGCAAGATGTCAGTAGATGACAGCTGTTATTAACAGTCCTCACAAGGTAGCTATTATCCTCGCATTAAAAATGTAAAAAATGGTACCAGTTGCAGTTGCTAAGCAGTAGATACGGGATTAAGTTTAAGTCCACTGGCTATGAAATTTATCTCAAACTAATACGCTAATAAAAATTCCTATAGTCAAAACCCTTTCATTCTCTTTGCCTGTTTCCCCCCCACCTTGGTTGATTAGTGCGTTGCTCTCTCTGTGTCACTCTGAGGATCAGCGCTGTGTGTCTGGTTCCCAGACCAGCATGCACTCAAGAGAGGAAGTTCCCAACCAGACTCAGCTTCTCCATCTTTCGAGGCAGGATATTGAGTCACTCTTCCTGTTACTGTTAACTAAGGACAATGTGTTCCAGTGCTAACCACAAAGCTCTGTCTTGTTCACCAAGGAATCCCCCACAGCAGCCTCATGAAGGAACAGGCCGCTTTCTGATTCCCACCACCCCCTCAGTCGTATCTCAGCCTCCACTCACTGGTCTTTGATGATCTGCAGCTCATAAAAGCAGACTCTGTTATTAGTAGGGAGGACACTGTGATTAGCATTTTATGTACACATCCTCTAAAATTTAGTATATTCCTCGTGGCAACCCTTACTATCCCAAATTTAAATTGAGAAAAGAGTCTTAGGACCATTAAATAGTGTGTCCAAGATTACACAACCACTTAGAGTTATAATAGTAATAATAATAATCAACAATAGTTTTGCATTTACTATTCATTGATGTAACTAGACCCACTAGAATAAGACTTTGCAATCCCAGTACAATTTCAGCAGTGAGATAGGGAAGGTGAGAAGAAAGTGTTGTTACCTTCTGGTGGAGAGACATAGAAATTGCTCACATAGGGGCCAGAGGGATGGCTCAGTGGAATAAACACTTCCCTGGCGAGTGCAAGGGCCTGAGTTCAATCCCAGGTTCTGCCAAAAATAAAAGAAAGAAAGAAAGAAAAAAAAAGAAATTGCGCACATAAACTTCACCTACATCTTGTTACCTCCACTCTTCCCACCGACAAGAACTTAGCCTTACCGTCACACCTACTGCAAAAAGACTGGGATAGAGCTTTACTCGTTGTCTATAGAAAAGCTAGGGATTCTATTACTATAGAAGAAGAAAGTAGAGACTCAGGACAAAGAGCAATTTTTTGACACAGGTGTTTATAATACGGTCACAAATAGCAAGTGCACTAAAAATGTGAGGCTGCTACGTGAACTCTCAGAATGAGTTCCAAACGTGAGTCTCATGCCTCTGGAGAGACGCTTGCACCAGAGAAGTGGGTATTTTACCAAATCAGAAAAACAACCAATATGTAGCAACAATCATACCAAGTTACCTCAGTATCACCAGGCTTGATGTTAGCTGGAAATGGCACCTGAGTGCTAGAATTATGCTTCTGAGCAGAGTAGAAAATAAACACAGGAATTATGAATTCAGTGTAATTTGCCATTAGTTGTCCCTGTCACTTGATTTTCATGTATGCCATCTTTTCTAGATGAGGATAAAATCATAAGTCATCTCATTCTCAGTGGTTCTATATGCAGGAGGGCGTGGATTATGAATTTATTTCAAAGGAGTTTTGACTTGAAGCTTCTGTTTGTCAGGCATTGTACTAATCTGCTTTGACTCAGCCAAATATTCTGTCCAATCTTCATTTTCTCATGGGTAGAACTACTGGAAAGGATGAGAGGATCTCTAAATCGCAAGGAAGTGGTAACGTTCCCTCATGCTAGCTTGCTCGCGCCATGATACAAACGTCAGGCTGAAAGGTGGGGGATGGGGGTGGAGTCGCAGGCTCCCTTCGGTGGTCTGAATAATCCACTGTAGATCACACAGCAGTCCTCAGTGGCTGGCATTCTCGGTTCAGCTGAGGTCCAGGCATAACAGGCCCGCCCTGCCATCTCAGACCGAGGGGTATTGAAGAAGACGCGTGTGGCTGTTTCTACAGGGCCTGCGAGCTGGGGCCTGGCTCCCGCTGGACTCTGCTTTTCCCTTCTCTGAGCACTGGAATTCCCCAAATTTTCTCCCAAATTAAAAGAACCAACAAACTGTATTACAAAAACAAACAGAATTTGTTTTTCTTTTCACAAATAAAAACTAATTTATGCTAAAGCTTTGTTGTCTTGAATCAAGCTAACCGCATGATCCACTGCCAATGTTTTGCTGTGTTAACTTCTCAAGTTCATCAAGCTTAGCCTTTGCTGGAAAAAGTATAGGGTTTGCAAGCCACTAATTGGCCTAAAATGCTCCTCGATTTTATATAAACACACGGATAGTATCAAAAATAGAGTTGCATTCATTAGCCTAAAAATCCAGCTTCCTCTGTAAGGCCTTTTTTTATATCCCTCAAGATTTTGGTCTGCCTCTAAAGGTAAAGGAAACTTGTTTTTTCAACTTGTACTCTGTAATTTCACATATATGTATGTATATATATGCCTTTGATTTCTATTTTTACCTATTTACATATTTTAAGTAGTAATGCAGAAAAATGAAAATCATTCCATCAACTATTCATTGTGATAATATTATTAACAAAGTCAGACTGAAATTAAGCAAAGCCGCAACAGTAGCGATCATAACAAAGATAAATAGGTGCATTTCAGGGGATTCTGTCACAAATTGGTGATTGTATCTTGACCACACTTTGTAAAGCTATTTGTTCGCTATCCTCTGTGATTTTCAGCTTTGAGTCTACTCTGCCCCTCATCAGTGGAAGCATGCCTGCTTTTGCTTGCCTGAGAATTCATCAGGCTTCATTAGCAGGCCTCTTCCTAGCTCAAATCCTATTGTGTCTTAATTTCTGCTGCCCTCCTCCTTCCTCAAAGAGTTACCTGTCTCTCCTTTTGCTACTCAAATCCTTTCTCTCTGGTTCTTGTTCTACAGGCAGAGATCTACTACATAACTCTCTCAAGTTCTTCGAATTCATTTCTTCTCTTAATCTATGAATACTTCGAACAAAACTTTCTGCTTTCTAAATGAAAACTCATTCTCTTTAGCCACCGACCCATTCAGAAATCCCTCCTAATAAGCCTCCAAATCTCAAAATTTTAGTGTATATCACCTCTATTTTCTCATTTGTTGCTTGATTCTCAAAGTTTTGAAATCAAAAGCACATACCCAAACCTTCCTGTGGATCTATTATTCCCACAATAACTTCTGAATTGACAACCTTAGTGGTTCCCTTTTGCCTTCATGTTGCTTGACTTCTGTAGCATACAACACTGTAAATACAGCTTTCCAAGCACCAGTTTGACACTAGTGTCTCAGGGCTGGAGACGCCAGCAGCCCTCTGGGTATTCTTCAGTGCTCCTACTTTATATTCCCCTCTGTCTCCTTCCCTGGTCTTCTTTTCTATTTCTTAGGCCTTAAACACAGCACACTAAGTTTCTTTTAGTACACTGTCCTTTGTTCAGTCTATAACATTCATGACTGCAGTTACCACTTCAGTGCTTGCAGCTCCCAAAACAAAATGTGTGGCTTCAGTTGCTCCTCTGAAGGACTGAATTTAATTTCCAGTTCACTACTGAGTATTTTCACCTGGTCCTGGTAATAGAATTTGCAGTTTCTCAGTATTCCAGGATCAAGGCTTCAGTGTCATGTTTGATTTTATCCCTTTGCTCACTGCCCGTGATCACCAGGACTGCTTGATTCTACGTTTGCAATAGCTCTGGAAAGTGCTCATTATTTTGACTCCTGCTGCCAAGGCCCTAGTACCAACCTTCACTACCTTTTGTCTAGGATACATCAATACCATTTCATGGTCTCCTGGACTCCAGTTATTCTCATCTTTGGTTTATCTAACACATTGTCATTAAATATCTTTCCTCTAGCAAACTTTTAGTGGTTCCCCAATGCTCACAAGGAAAAGTCACTAAAGTTACCTGCTTTTGATGACTCAAGGCTCCTTGTCTTTTGTACTGTGTCTACTAGCTGCACAGGTCTCCTTAGTGCATGCTAGCTAGCAACTAATTAGAGCTCATTTCAATGTGTTAGCCATACTTAGAAGAACTTGATCCTGATATTTGGTACTCTAAAACCTAGCTGTCCTTTAAAATCCTACTTCAAATAGTATTTGATCCAAGAACAATTTCTGGATTACAGTTCTCCTTTTTTGGTTCAATCCCTCTTAAAGTAATTTCTTCACCAAGAAAAATATCACATTTTAAAATTTTATTTGAGAGTCCAACAGTTCTTAAACGTTCCAAAAATAGAAGTATAGAATGCGGTGGTGGAAATAAAGTAGAAGAGAAGAAAGAAGAAGAAGAAGAAGAAAGAAGAAGAAGGAGAAGGAGGAGGAGGGGGAGGAGGAGGAAGAGGAGGGTGGAGGAAGAGGAGGAAGAGGAGAAGGAGGAGGAGGAGGAAGAGGAAGGGGGAGGAGGAGAGGGGGAGGAGGAGGAGGAAGAGGAGGAACAGGAGGAACAGGAGGAAGAAGAGGGGGTGGAGAGGGAGGAGGAGGTGGAGGGGGAGGAGGAGTGGGTGGAGGAGAAAGACAAATATAGGAAAAAAGAAAAGAAGTACCATAAAGAATAAGTCAAAGGGAAGATGAGGGAGACAAGATAGAGGAAAACAGCAGAAAGGTCTGCACAAAAATTTTGTGTTATCTGATGTAAGAGAATATTTTAAAACTATTCAATTTTATATAATCTGATGGTAAATCAAGAAGAGTAATAGATGGGCCTGTAATTATGTAGCTCATAATAGACCCAGTGATTCAAATTAGATGAGGAAAGCTATACTGATTAGTCTTATGAAAAATAATTAGATTGTACCCCTAACTCATATTCTAAAGAACATTAATTTTCTTTTTCTTTTTCTTTTTTTTTTTGTACAGGGTTTCAGTACACCTCTGACTCATAGTGATCCTCCTGATTTCAGCCTCCCTAGTGCTGAGATTACAGCTGTGCACCACCATGCCCGGCTCCATTGCTGGCTCAGCGTGCCCAGGGGTGGGGCCAGTGTAAAGAACATTAACTTTCTAAGTTACAGATTTGAACCCATAGATAAGCCAATCGGAGAACAACTCATCTTTTAGGATGGAGGAAAAAATTATTAAAAAATATAAATAGCAAAATTTGTAGTGGAAAAAACATATTGTACATGTCGATACTTTAAAAGAAAGAACTCTGTTGACTGAAGATATTATTTCAAGAATAAAAGGATAAACCACAAACTGGCAATTACATGGTTAACATATGCCCAACATAGACTAAATACCTAAATCCATGCATATATAAGTCTTGTGCAAAAAATTAAAAATAAATAATAGAAGAGTTGAGTAGAGTTTATGCAATAGTGAGCATAGAAATCAATGGCTACTACAGATGTGAAATGTATTTAGCTTTATTATTAATAAGAAAAAACAAAAAAATAAGAGTAGGATCAAAATGATAGGAAGGGAAAAAGAGAACACTAATGCATTTTGTTGTAAGCCCTTTGGCTAACATTTAGTTCCAACTATGCAAATTTAAAGATAAATGCTTTGTAGCATACTAACTTTACATATATTTAAAAAATGCTGCTTAATTATACAAAGAAGGAAATGACATGACACTATGAAATTACACAAATGAATGAATGACAGCTATTGGTATAAAAATAAATAAAAGAGCAATTGTAGAAGTATGCTTAAAGAATAAATTCATTTTTATAAAAGTAAAAAATAGACAAAAGTCAACAAAATTTTGCAGTTTATGGACTACATAGAGCTGTCCTGTGGTAGTTTCAGGGGAGTGATTCCCACCCACCTCACCATCACTGTGATTAGGGTTTGGATTTTAAATATTCACTAAAGACCCACAGGCTTGGTGTCAGCCTGTACAACTTCTGGAAGGTGGTGGAGCTTTAAAAGGTGGGGTCTAGCAGAATGCTGTTACATATTTGGCTCCCCAGCTCCTTGGTCTGTATTGGCTTCCTGGATATCATGAAGTCGATAGCTTCTCTTCACCATGTGATTGATCCCCTGTCATAATGTGCTGACCCACTACAGACCCTATACATGTAGGTCATATCACCATGGACTGAGACTTCTGAAACCATGAGCCAAAATAAGTCATTTAAGTTGATTTTCTCAAATATTTAGTCACACATGCAGAAAACTGACTAGCACACTATGTATAGCAAAATCTGCAGGTAGTCAAGTTATTTACATAAGATAAGGTAGTATGTGAACATAACATGAGTACATCTTCCATTTCTAGATTACTTACACTACTTAATACACTATAAATGGTATGTAAATATTTTTATTGTATTGTTTAGAGAATATGACAAAAATACTCTGCACATATTCAGTTCAGATGTATTTTTTTCTATTATTTTTCCATTGGTGCAATTGGTAGAATCTATGGTAGTAGAACCTATGGATAAAGAGGGTCAATTATCCACCTCCATATGCTTACACACATATATATCTATACACTATAAAAACTAATAAAATAATGATACAGGCTTCAGAATATGCTTTCATATAGAAAAGGAAGAGGATCCTGCAACTGATGAAATCATGCAGAGACATCAACTGTGATGTTCAAATTGTAACACTAAGCTAATGTGGGGTATTGGTGTTTATGCAGTTGTTCTTTCATCTCTGGATTTTTATCATCATTGGTTTCATATGCACATATACATTTTTACAGTATATTGAACAAGGATTTCCTGCCTTTTGATATCTATGGTAACTCATGTGTATTTTTATTTCCATATTCATCACATTGCAAAAATGCTAGATCTTAAGTAGTTGCCCTTAGCATTTTGTTAGATGATGAGTGAGTGGATTGATTACTCACTCATTAAATTAACTGATTAATTGATCAATTAATTAATGATTTAGTAGAGCAATGCAGACTATCACTGGAAGGCATAAGCAAGCTAAATATAGCATATAAAGGAAAATAAGTGCCAGGAATGAGCATTTTAGAAGATAAAAGTACCTGATGAGAAAATTTCACTAGACAATCTGAGATCCCCCTGACTAGCATTACCCAGATTTTGGAAAAATATGCATGTATTTAAAATTAATGTTGGGCCTCCTCAGAGGGAAGTGCTAGAGGACAATTAAAAATTAATTATGGCTTTTTCTTCCTTTTTTACTTGTATGTGTGTCCAATATGTGACGAAAACTTTGTGAGGAATGGGTGAGACTACATCCCACGTCTTGATTCTTTATCTTTCTTCCTTCTACCCTCTCCCTCCCACCTCTTTGAATGTTCCTATGCTAGGTGTCTTCTACAGTCTCTCCCCATTTCCTGTTGCCTGTCTTTTATTTTGCTCTTTAAATTATTTATACTTTGGGTTTCTCATATAAGAGCACTATGCAGCATTTAACTTTTGTGCCTGATTTATTGTTCTTAGCATTATGGTATCAATGTCCATCATTTTCCTATCAATGACTCTAATTTACCCTTATTTATGACAAAGAAATACTCCATTGTGAATATTATGTCTAAATGAGAATGGAAAAAGCAATTGGATAAATAAAAAAGGACTTGTTTTGACCAAAACACCTCCTAGGCCCCAGCCAAAAACAACACTCAATACTTGTGCACTGAATAAATAAATTGATAGCACAGAGAATTCAACTACCACCATCTGTGTAGTGTTCCCAGTAGGTGATTTTCTAGTTTCCAAATACCTGCAGTGAAAGAAAAAATACTGTTAAAGAAAGTGTATATTTATTCAGTCAGTCATTCAGCTGACTAACATTTGCTGAGTTCCTGATGCTGTAAACCTTGGTAAGTAAAACAGTAAACTTAAAAAGTCCCCATTCAAAAGACAACATATCATAGGTGAAAGAAAAATTAGTTAAACAATCACAACACCTAAAATTGACACCTACAAAAAGTGATGCTATGAGAACTAGATGTAGGATTTAGTCCAGCGAATAAGGAAAGTTGGCTGCAGACATAATTGAATAACACTCTCACTAATCACAAGGAATTAGGTTCTGAAACAAGAAGAGAAACAGAACATGGGTAGACTATCTACTGAGTAGAACCTTGATGTCATAAAGCAGGTGAAGAGAAGAAAAATTTGACTACACAAGGATAGACAGAGAAGAAGACAAGCCACGTATCACATCGTCACCCTTTGTAGGTGTGTTAGACTGGGGATCTCATTAAGTGTCTGGGTGTTCCTCTCTCCCACTTAACTAGAAACTGGTCCAGGAGCCACTTCCCATCACTGTGCTGCACACAGAGCAGTTCTCACTGTTAGCAAGCACAGGTGGGTCTCTCATGCCTCAGCTCAACAGGTACCCAGGTAAAGCACTCTGGAGCAGCAGGACCAAGCCACCTTGCCTGACTAAGCCAATGCACGGAGGGAAGATGCTGCTGCACGCTGCTGCTCAACCAATCCTGCTTTGTCTGGCTTAGAATATCTCTTATCTCTTTCCAATTAATTATTGTCTTGTGCCTGTTTATTTATATCACTTAGGATTCTCCCCATTAGTGATTCTATTGCGTTGTAGTATCTTCACCCTTATTCCTGGTTTCTTCCCCACCCAGGACACAAAGGGTGATGGAAAGCAGGATGATGGACATTCGCATAAAGTCCTCACGGGCAAGGTGTAGGTGAGAGAAGGGGGCACACTGTGAATCCCCAAATCCCACTTCCTGTCCCTGGCCTCACCTGGTGGAATTCAGTGACTGACTGAACTTCTATGGGCCTTAGTGTCCTCATTTGAAAAATTTGAATAGTATAAATATTATGTTTTACAATTGATGTGAGAAGCAAGTGAATTAACCTATGTAAACCTTTAGGATAGACTCTGGCACTTTATAAACTCTCAATAAACTTCAGCTATATTGTCATTTTACTTATGAGACTGTCCTAAAGAAAGAAAACAGTAAC
>NDGM011208832.1:3050-14264 GCA_002564305.1 Octomys mimax | reverse complement strand
TCTCATATGTTCTGAGTCTTAATTGACCTTAGAAGGCTAGGGCCAAAATGTTGGCTTTCCTTATGGCCCTCTTTTTCTCTAATTTTGGTCTGCAAACTTAGGTTGTTAGCCATCCAGAATCTCATCTTTTTGAAAAGTTTCTGAAAATCAAAAGTGATCTCCAACAGGGTAAAAGGAAAGCCCACAAATTGAAAGTAAATTTTAGCCAACTATTCCTCAAACAAAGGACCTATCAAGAACATATAAGGAATTTTTTAAAAAATCAGCCCCCCGAATTTCAAGCACCCAATCCAAAAATGGACATCTGTGATAAATACACAATTCTCAGATGAAGAAATACAATTGGAAAATAAATATAAGAAAAAAAATGTCAGGCATCATTGGTCAATGGAGAAATGCAAATTGAAGCAACACTGAGATTCCATCTCACCCCAGAAAGAATGATTGTCATGAAGTTAACCAATAACAAGTAATCGAAGAGTTGTGGAGAAAAGGCAACCATTCTCCACACTTGATGGGAGTGAACCACCATAAAACTCAGTGTAGAGATCCCACAGACCACTTGGATTAATGCTCCGGTTCAACCCAACTAGTCCTCTCCAGGGTATGTACATGAGTATGTACACCCATGTTATAATTTATCATAGCTGAATATTGGAAACAATCAAAATGCCCAACTGAGGAATGGACAAAGAAGATGAAGTATTTTACACAACAGAGCATTACTCAGCTATAAAAAGAGAAACTTAAGGCTTTTCTAGGTCATTGGGTGCATCAAGAGGCCATATTTACAATGAAATAATCAGATCTACATGTGTACCTATCATATTATCTCCTTAATGTCAGAACCAGAAAGAGTAAACAAAATGCAAAATGTACCATGGATACTGTGAAAGGCAAAGAAGCTGTTCAAAAGGAAGGAGCAACGAACGGGGGTGAGGGAAAGGAAAAAAAATAGGAAGAGAAAAGGAAATATATATGTATATAAACAGGATAGCTTGGATAATTATGCTTCTGATTTCTGCTGGTCTATTGAAAGCATAAATTAATGTTTTTTCTCTATTATTTAATATTTTTGACCAATTTTACATACTGATATCTGGTAATCTGAACAACTGATCTGATGATAACAATATTCAATATAACAACCATTGGTGAATCTTTATCATTTTATTTAGTGAAATTCTACATCATTTCAATTTATTTGTTTTCATTCTCTTTAAAAAATAAAAAATATTCTCATGAGGGCTCTTTCTGACACCTCAAAGAGCACCCTAAGTTCCTTTCCTTCTCTTGCTCATAGAACCTTTGTCTAGTCTTGGAATTAGTATTTATCATGTTACTGTAAAGATTTATTTATATACTTATCTCCTATTAAACTAGAATGTAAATTCTACCTTCTATTTTTACTAAATACCTAGGCCAATTTTATGCACAGTAGGCTTCTTAATACATGGGGTAAACTATGAAAGATAGAGACTCAGAGAGGTTATAGAGTTACCATGAGCCACTTTGAAGCCATAGCTAAATCCTTCTCTTGAATTCAAATATAGGCCCCTTTCCATACAGCGAAGTTAGAATTAATGACTGTGAATATATTACACTAGACTGCCAAGACAAAATCAGAAAGTAATATGACTATGCATTGACTAAGGGAATGAATGGGTTCAAGTGTATGGAAATATTAATTAAAATTCTTTCTTTAGCTGACTAATTTGAGAGAAAACATGCTGATTCTTAACTAGCCTCACTGTTTACTTAATTCCCAATTTTTAAACAATATTTCACAGTTTACATGCAAAATATACTTGCCCATTTTTTACCATATCATAGGCAATATGATATGATGGATGTATAGCAGATTTGCATATGCATATATATGTTTATTAATCTGAATTTCAGTTGCTTTGAAAGGAAAATATTGGATGCTTTGGAATTAATTAATTAATTAATTAATTAATTTGTTACCTTTTGAGACATGATCTTGCTGTGTACTCCAGGCTGATCTTAAGTTCACTGTGCAGGCCAGCTTGATCTCAACTTGTACTGATTGTCCTGCCTTCATCTTCTTACTTCCAGGATTACAAGTTTATATCTGTATACCTGGCATAGAATCTAACTATAACAGAGAGCTTTGGCCTTAGCTGGTTATTGAGAATGAGCATTCCTGGGGGAGTAAAGGTAGATCTGTGCTCTAGGAGAATAATAAAGTTGTATGAAGAAGGGGATCAAAAGTGGATGGAGAGGAAAGGGAGAAAAGAGAGGGAATGAAAGCAGGAATTAAGGCCTATTATATAAGTGCAGCCACTCTCCACAAGGAATGTAAACATTATTCAGTAAAAACATCTATTAATTTAAAAAGGGTAGGTAGATGTGGGTTGGATTTAAGTAGCATTGTTGAGAAGCTAAGGGCAAGCTGATGTAACCAGATATGGGAATTTAAAGACATGGACAGTGGTCATGTCAAAGTGGGCGTGGTAAAAATGCTGATACTTTGCTGTCACTTGGGGGCTTGGCACTGAGCTACATCCCCAGCCATATTTTTATTCTTTATTTTGAGACAGGGTCTTTTAAGTCACTAAGTTGCTCAAACTCAGATTGAGCATACAACTCTGCCTTAGGCCTCTCTTGCCTAAGTCTTACAGGCATGCACCTATAGAAAAGGCTTTATGTACTCCAAGTAAACTAAAAAGAGGAAAATGATTTAAATAGAGATGTAATGGAGTTTAACTAGATGTAACGTAGAGAGTTTTCAGTGTCTGAAACCCTGTTGGCAGATGGAAGGGGAATGAGATTGATGGATATAAGACAGAGACTAGGAAGCCAGTTGCGAAGTACTGAAGTGATCAAGGAACTTGATGAATAATATCTGAATATCCTGAAAATTGCCAGAGCTTTCTATTGTAGTTTTTCTCATACAAAAATGAAAGTTCTGTCCTCTGGTTTTGCCCAAAAATAGACAAATTCACCCAAAATAATAGGGCCATAATTTTGCACAAGTCCACCAAAGGCACTCAGAGTAGAGAAAAGATAGTTTGGCGTCTACGTCTGTGCAGATCTATGGACCCCGGGTTTTCTTTGTCAATAAATCTTTTATCCCACTGCCTGCAGCTGAGGCTTTCCTCCACAAAGCTGGTGGTAACCTGCTTTAGAGAGACCCACACATAGGACAAGCTTGAGGACCAATTAGCTACTTTCCTGAGCCCATAGAAGCCTAATTCTCCACCTGTTCTATGTCACAGGTCCATGGCAAAGAGGTCTTCATTTCCAATCTCTCTTTATTTTTTAATTTTTATTCATTTTAATGAGAAAATAAAATAGCTATGAAACAGTTTGAAAACATGTTAGTAGGACAGTTATAATCAATACATTGCACATTGTTGTCTTCATAGTGGTTATTCAAAGGACAAGATGCAGACATGATAGCTTGTCTAAACAATATTAGTACAAATCTTTCTTCTCATTGAACTAAAAGAAAGTAGCTGTATATCTATCCTAACTATTTTGTATGTACAAATATACATATATTTTTCACTACAAAATCATCTTTTAATTATATCCTCCTTTTTTGTTTTGTTTTGTCAGAGATGGTTGCTCATTGCTGTGAGAAGCTATATTTGGAGAGGTCTTTAAAGGACCTTTTCATACTTGAAGTCAGTTGAAAGATTGTAGGTACTTGAATTCAGCCAAAGAAAGCAATATAGTCCAATAGTCCATAATAATAGTGGGTTATTAGCTGAACTTGCAATTGGCCAGAGTTGTTGACTTGAGCCTTTTACAGTTCAGCATATTAATATAACTTTACTTTTTATACCTCATAGTTACACTTTTTTGCTGGATGGTTACGACCAAGTTAAAGCAAGACCTAAGTAAATAAAAATTTAACTTTTCTATCTGACAAGGTCAGTCAAATTTCCTCAAGATTTACCCTGAATCCACATATAGCAGTTTGTAGATCTTTTGTCAAAGTCAGCCATCTGGATGAGTGACAGCAATTGCTTGACCAATTTCCTCTCTGTGAAAGCCTGAGAGAATTTTTTTCTCTCTAGGTGACTTTCGCTAGGCACAATATACATCATTTACCACTTTTCTCTGTGGCTCCATAATCTCCTTGATCAGAAAATTTGGGACACCACTAAGTTATAGGACATTACAGAACAGGTTCTCTTATGTCTTGAGTCCTCACTGAATTTGAAGGGCTAAGGCCAAAATATTGGCTATTCTTGTAACCCCTCTATTTTTCTAATGTTTGCTCTGCAGACTTTAGTTGTTTAACATCCAGAAGGGAAGCTTAATGATATTATTAACCCATAACAGAGGCAGTTGGACTTAGCATCACTATCTGTCTGAATGTCAAATGTGTTAGACAAAACATGAAACTGCTATTTTCCAACAACCATAGATATTAAAAAGTTTAAATCCCTACAGAATGTGAAAAAAAAATTATAAATATTTACCCAGAAATTTCAAAATCGAACCATATACAACATTGAATCAGAACAATCATATGACCTTTTTTCTTGTCTCTTGTTTTATTTTATCACATCTCTTTCTTTACAATCACTTACTTTAAAGAGAATACAGCAATGATCAATATGACTTTAGAAGCAGTATGCATTTAGAAGACCAAAATGATAGATATTTCAAGCACTTCCAATCTTTCTTGTTACTCAAGTCTGCTTTTCTCTTGCTATTTCAAAATGGCTCTCACACATAATTTTTAAAAAGAAATGGGTTCTTTGGCCCATGACTTCAGAAATTTCTGGCCATGGTGGCCCTAGCCCTGGGGCACGATGGTAGGAAGGCATGGTAGAGCAGTGCTGCTCACTTCATGGCTGCTGGAAAGCAGAGCATGTGGGGAAATACCAGACAGTAGAGACAGAGACCGTACCATTCCCAGCATTCCCACCAAGATGTGCGCATCACTCCTCTTCTGGGTATCTCCTTACCCAGTGACTACAATTATGATTAACACTTTCACTCTGCTTTCTCTTGTCTGTTCTCAGATTCAAAATGGAAAACTTCCGCAAACTTGGCTATTTCTATTCAACCTCCTTCTTCTCACCTCCTCCTTCCTTCTTCTTTCTCTCCTCTTCACTACTGCAGTAATAAAGTATTAGAGAACTGGGATGATGGTAAACCTAGTGAATCGTGATCTTCAACCTCAGAATTTAGGCATAGGGAAAAGGAAAGAGGAGCATTCTTTCCCATCCTGTACACATGGGTTCCCCTGGCAGAGACAATGAAAAGTTAATGGCTTTATAAGTCTGATTTATCTTCTCTAAAACTGCAAAATGACAAAACTCACCCCAAGCACTACTCCTCTGAAGTGCAAAAAATCAGTAGATGCCCCATGGCTTTTTAAAAAAATATTTTTACTTAGAAACAAATAGCAATAAGACAGTTTCACAATCGATTACTGGTACATTTTCAATAATTAATATATTGCGTATTCTTGTCTTGGTGGTTATTCATTGTACAAGATACAGACCTGATATCCTGTCTCAAACACTATTAGAACAAACCTCTCTATCCATTGAATTAAGAGAATGGAGCTATATATCTATCCTATTTTGAATATACAGATACAAAATGGCCGTTCATTTGTATCCCCCTTCTTTGGTTAGTTTTGTCAGAGAATGGGCATTCCATTGTCATTTAAATACTGTAGATGCAAGAATTCAGCAAAATGTTCCAATATAGTCCAACAGTCCATAATACTAGTGGGCTTTCCATAAGACTGTCAATGTCTGAATTTGTTGACTTGAGCATTTTACAGCTCATCATATTAATGTGTTTACTTTTTATATTTCATCTTCCTACTTTTCTGCTGATAGTTAAGACCAAGAAAGAGTAAGACCTATATAACAAGAAATGTAACTTTTGTATCTTATAAGGTCAGTCAAATTCCCTCAGGATTTAACCTGAAACCCTGTATCACAGTTTGTAGATCCTTTGTTAGTGTCAGCCATATGGATGAGTCACGGCAATTGCTTGACCAATTTTCTTTCTGTGAAAGCTTGAGAGAATGTTTTTTCTCCATGTGACTCTCCTTAGGTACACTCTACATCATCAATCACTTTCCTCTATGGCCCCCCAAATCTCCTTGATCAGAAAATTTGTGACACAATTGAGTTACAGGATGTTGGGGAGATGAGCCCAGGAGAACGCTAGTTCTCATGTGGTGAAAAGCCATGGTATCTCCCCATATTTACCTCCCCATATTTGAGCACTGGGAGAACTGGTAAAGGAAGAAAACATATTTATTAACTTATCTAAAAGTGTATATATAGCATTGATCTCATGCTGAGCTTGGAATTAGGAGAAGAAATCAAAGACACAAATGATCAGAAATCTCTGCTGATGAACTCATTGACAATCTGGTACACAACTTGATTAGCATAGCATTGTGTGAACATTAACCTTACAAACACTGGAAGCTCATAGTTAGGAGACCAGAGTGGTTTGACCCTGGGCCGAATGCTCTTACCAAGGCTAAACCAAAAGTTCTATCTCTAGCAGAAAGTAGTTGTTATAGAAAATGTCTAATTTGGTCAATGCTGAAGTTAACCACAATTGTTTTTTCTAATCTTCTAGTTTTCAAGCTTAGGCTGTTTCAATTACAACCTTATTAGATAGATAAATGTATATTTTACTACTTTAATTTGGACTTGGAAAAAGATGCACAATCTTGTAACACGTAATGAAAGCTACTAATATTATAACTATTTAATATGTTAAATGCTTACTGTGTGCCAGGAAATAAGACTTTATTTGCCTATTTGGTCTCTCTCTGTCTCTGTCTCTCTCTGTCTGTCTGTGTCTGTGTCTGTGTCTGTCTGTCTGTCTGTGTGTCTGTCTGTCTGTCTGTCTGTCTCTCTCTCTCTCTCTCTCTCTCTCTCTCTCTCTCTCACTCTCTCATTTTGACACAAGGTCTTGCTATGTAGCCCAAGCTGACTTTGACCTCATGGTGATCCCCCTGCCTCAGCCTCCTAACTTCTGGGTTTATAGGCATGTGCCACCACTTTCAGCTTCTCTCATTTTTGACTGGAAGCAATATTCAATTAGCTTATAACATAATACAACCAACAATAATCTGTCACAAGAGAGTGCCCATTGGGAGGATTTAGGCAAAGGATAGAACATTTGCATCCTACCTGAAGGAATGAACAGGATGTCAAGAAGGTCTGTGTCATGCAGGATTCTTGCTAAGTATGATCCTTATGAAGATATTTCACCCTTCAATATGAAATTCCTCAATTACAAAAATGGGAACAATTTAATATCATCCATTGTTTCATGAACTAAGAATGGAACAAAATATCTAGTATAAAACTAGCCTGCTCTGCATAGTGATGATGACAGTGGTGGGGCTGGTAGTGGTCAGGTTCATGACGATTTATGGTATGTTGATGGCAACGGTAATGATGAAGCAGATGATGGCAGTGGTGGGAGTGGTGGTGGTAATCAAGGAGTAATGATTGTGGTACAGATTTTAAAGGGAATGATTTTGCTGGTAATGACAGTGATGACGATAATTTAAATGAGATTTGGATATCCACTCCCTTGGATATCATGGATAACCTTTAACAATTTTTACAGTTCTATAGTTACTCAATTCTTTTCAAGGACTGATGTGCATTGATCGGAATGATAATTTACCCAAGAAATTGTACTAGTATTCATGAATTCCCAAAGGTGGAGAGGCCTGTCCCACTGCAATGAGTCTATAGACCCATTGTGTCCTGCCCCAGAACTCATGGGGGAAGACAGAGAGCTCTGAGAAGGACTGGGCATCCAACACAAGAGTTCTCTCTTATCTTTCAGCAGAAAATTTATTTTCTATGTGAGAGACTTTGATGGATATTTCTTGTTTCTGTGCTTTCTGTAGTAGGCAGTAAACAGCACATTCCATTTCATTCTTTACAGTGTCTTATCAATAACAAGATTGCCTCTCTCTGCTTTTCTTGTAAGTACCTGAGTTCAAGATCCTGTTTATAGCTTCTGAAGTAAGGGGATTCCTTTTAGTCTGAGAAAAATCATAGAAAGCTTGAGAAGAAAACATTTCCAAGGCTTAAATTTTGGCTTTCCTGAAGATTTGTTTTGTGGACTTGGGAAATTTCTGTGAAACATCTGGCTTCAATAATACCTATCTAATGTTTTTCCTCTTTCCCCATCCTCACTTTTTTCTGTCTTTTCCAGTCTTTTGCATGACTGCTGTTAATAATTTTTAAATCACAGGAGACCTTGGTCATGAGCTCTATTGGTAACATAAGGCTCTCTGCAAGTGGATGAGTCCAGCTTTGGGATCGGGGCACACTTACAATTTCACATGGCAGATAGATCCTAGCTTTGGAGATATTATTCATCTATGTGGAGAGCTAGAAATTTCACAGGAACTCTGGATCAGTCAGGAGGACACTAAGGATACCATATTGAAAGAGGATGTAGAGTTGTTCATAAAAGAGTATTTTGTTTAAAAATAGCTCGTAGTTCCCTCCTACAGATTTACACTCTCATTTTGATTCTTTCACAGTCTATAATCAAAATGAATGAAAGAAAGACTTCTTAACCTTGAGATAAAAGCTTTCTCAAAAAAGGAAAAGATAGCTGGCTTCCGATATGGCACGGAAGGAGTTTAGAAAGTCTTTACCATGTCCAATAACGAATAAAAAACTGAGCAA
Organism: Octomys mimax; assembly: GCA_002564305.1. NCBI lineage: Eukaryota > Metazoa > Chordata > Mammalia > Rodentia > Octodontidae > Octomys > Octomys mimax. The sequence continues at coordinate 5,580 of NDGM011208832.1, read as the reverse complement.
ACCTATAAATCACTACTTCTTCTTAGATACTTCACAGAATTGATATCACAGGGCTAATCACTGCCAACACTTGAAAGACAATAAGATATGGAATGGCTCAAATATGAGAGAAGAAAGCTCTGCAGAAATCAGTGTAAACAAAGGGAAACCTAAATTACAACTGATGAATTCATTGTCATAAATCTCTCAATCAAAAACAGTGCTGCCATAGGAAGATCCTATGCTTTTGTTACTTTTATTTCTAGCTGCCCTAGCAAATCCTGCCAGTGAATCTAGAAGAAATACCCACTTCGTGCTATTAGCAGAAGCAAGAGAAAAGAAACTAATTTTAAAGTATGTTAGAACATTCTTTTTTTAAATGTGTTTGTTACATACTGCAGCTCCAATTCATAGTGACCCTCTTGTTTTCACTCTCCGCAGTGCTGGAATTACAAGCATGTGCTACCAAGCCTGGACTCAGTCACCCACTCAGTCCTCCTTCAGTGTGCCTGTGAGCCTGGCCAGTGTGGCATGTGGTGCAAGGAATCACACCCATCTCTGCACTTGCCTAAGCAGGCACTTAGTCTGCTGAGCTATCTCGCAGGTGCTAACATTTTGTTCTTGACACAAGCTAAGCTCAGGAGAAGCTGCTTAATGGAATCTACTCTGTTGGGCTTTATCAGAAACTGACTGATCAAAGACAAAGAGAATATGCAACATCAGCCCACCCTAGCCCATCCTCAGAGGCAGAGGCATGAAAGAAACAAGGAACATCTACGAGGTCTACAGTGTGAAGCCACAGAATCACCACAATACACACACCTCATCATGGGACTGGGGAATGTTGCCCTTGCCTCCATGCCTCTCAGTCTTACAGAGATCTTTATGGTAGTTCCTGGCATCTTAGTACTCCACAGGCTGCTACTAAGTGCAGCAACAAAATTCCAGGTGACTAAAAGATGAGTGATAATTTGAAGACTCTGAACCTGCATCAGTATTAGAGTGAGATATGACAGTGATGTTGTGGCATTTTCTTCTGGAATTTTAAGCAACCCTAATTAATACACTTCAGGGCTATAAGGAACAAAGTAAACTACATGCAAAACATATCTATAATGTAAACAGAGTGATAAAAATTTTAAAGAAGAGTAAAAAAAGAAAGGATACAGATTTGTTTTTGAAAATTTGTAACAAATGAAGGGTGCCTTTAAGGGGCTTAGTAGCAGACTGATCATGGTGAAGAAAGAACCCTGAATTTGAAGAACAGTACAGATTTCCAAGTGGGAAAATAAAAAAAGAGAAAAAGAATGAGAACTGGAAGAGAATATTCAATCATTTTGTGACAACAGGAGAAAAAAAAAATTCTTGAAAGTGAAAGAATTGTAAGCAATATTTTAGCCAATAATGACTGAAAATGCTCCCAAAATTAATGTCAGACAAAAACCCAGAAAATTCATAGAACAATGCAAAGGAAAAATATTAAAAACTACACTTGTACATCTCATTTAAACTTCAGACAAAACAAGAAAGAAGGAGGCAGTGATATACCTCAGTGGCACATTGCTGCCTGGCAAGCACAAGGTCCTCAGTTCCACTCCTGACACTGAACAGCAATGACAAGAACAAACAAACAAGCACATTTGTTTTTAATTTTTTATTTATTTTATTTTATTTGGCGGAACTGGGGATTGAACTCAGACCCTTGAGTTTGCCAGGCAAACACTTTTTCTACTGAACCATCTCCTAGGGCCCTAAAAGAAAACAAAACAAGAAAGAAATGCAGCTTACTATAGAGGACCAAAGATAAGAAGTAGATTCAATTTTTCTTTAGAAAATCATGCAAAAATAACACACAATGAAAACAAACCCAATACTGAAAAAAACATAGGCTGAACAAAAGTTCTGTATCTTTTGAAGTTACCTTTGCAGAATAAAGGAGAAATACTTTATCAGACAAAAATTGAGAGGATTTCTTTCTAAGAGGCATACCTTGTAAGAAATAGCAAAAGAAGTTCTTCAGAGTCAAAGGAAAATTATATAGATTTGAAACTCAGATTTACATAAAGGGTTTCAGAGAGTAAGTGAAAGTAAAATAAAGGAATGATTTTTCATATTCTTAATTGATCTCATAAGTTTTTATTAATAGCAATGATTTACTCTTGAGTTTGTATACACACACAAACACCTACACACACTACAATGAAATGAATGACAATGATAATGCATGGGATGTGAGGAAAGAATTGAGGATATATTCTAGTTATAATATACTTTTCATTGCTATAAAGTTAATTATTACTTTTTGAAATTAGAACTGGAGTGATTCTAAACATGTATTTTAGATAGTAGAGAAATCCCTAAAGTGTTATAAATAAGAAAAGTATAATTAACATGCCAAGAAAGGTGAAAGATGGCCCAATAAAATTCTCAAAAAATAAACTGTATGAGACAAAAATATGAACTGTATGAACAAAAATAAGTTCAGGCCCAGGCCGGGGAGATGGCTCAGTAGGATAAGCGCTTGACTGGCAAATGCAAGGATCTGAGTTCA
>NDGM011208820.1:6458-16531 GCA_002564305.1 Octomys mimax | reverse complement strand
AACTATTCTGAGGCCAGCAGGCCAACAAACATCTTAAAGTTTTTCAGGCGCCCTTATAGTGAACACACAGCTGTGTCATTGTGTGTTCACAGTGTGACACTATGCTGTGATAGCTGTGACACTATCCTGTGTCACCCAGGATAGCGACCCTTTGGAATGCTCAAAACCAACCGATGGGTAACCTACTTGCGGGACAGACCGTCTGCCACATCCATGGCTCCACGCACACTTGAGAGGAGACAGTCTCAACAGTTTGCTCCAGGGGGTCCTTAGAATTACACTTATTGGAATGGCCAAGCAGGCTGTTTTTCCCTATCTTCAACAAACAAAGCTTGTGTCTTCTGAGTCCAGATCAGTGCGTACCTCACATGGGAGGTTCTCAGACCGGGCCAGCTGTGACTCCACTACTGTGCTGCAGCAGCCAGCCCGTGGCTCCTGCTGGCTTCAATCTCACAAGCTAGACTGATGTGCTCCAGCACTCAGCATTCCCCCCCAGCCTCTCAGGCCGACGTCTGTTGCTGAAAGTGTGACCTAGGCATCCTGATCTGCCCAAGAAGCCCACCCCGTGGGTCCTGAGGTTGAATTCAGGAGGAAAGGGTAATAAAGACACTAAGTAGGAAGGGAAAACCCTGGGATTATTTGGCTACTCACCTGCGGCACTGTGATTTCTTTCACAGGTTGTATTCATTCTGTCATCAAATCCTCACACGACAGAAGCCATGTCTCCTGCCCCACTGGGCGGAGGTTTGATGTCTTCAGCAGATCCAGAGAAAAGTGTTGCTGGAAGAATTCCCTGAATTTAATGCAAAAGCCTGCTGTGGGAAAGTACCTGAGTAGAGAGAGAGAGAGAGAGAGAGAGAGAGAGAGAGAGAGAGAGAGAGAACACGCATAGATTCAGAATCAAGTTCTCTTGTTTTCTCAGGGACTTGACAAATCTTTCCACCCAATCTTAAACAGACTATCTGATGTTGAATAAAACAATCATGCATTAATTGGACAACCGCATTTCAGTGACATTTATTCATGGTCAGGCCTCGGCATAAGGCTGAACAGTTGATACAGAAGCTCTGGCAGCAAAGGGCGCGTTGGTGTTTCTTCAGACTCCTTACCTGCTCCCCGTCTAGCAGTCCTGCTTGTTTGACTTCTATATTTTAACTCATGTTTGAAGAATTTTGTCCTGCCATAAAATTCGGTATATATTTTTGCCCATTTTATTTCCTTTCTGTCATATAAAGTACAAAGAAGAGTGCAGGCAGTATTTGCATATACATGGGCCTTCGAGTGTAACTACTGCAGGATTATATCTCAATAAAATGCATATCCAGTGCCGTGTACAAGGTGGTGCAGTGCATATCAAGTATATCAGCTTTCCAGTTAAAATGCGAGAACAAATTAAAGAATTCCGAAGTGGCATGTTCACGGGCTACCTACTTCCCAGTCTGATGGAATACCAGAGAAAATATAATGGTAATAGGCAATCCAGGAATGTAGCAAGCATATGGGCTTTCCATCCACCCTAGATCTTCTGCCTTGAAAATCACGTCTCTGTTATGTACCTCTGTATATTCACAGACATAATCTAAGTTTTCTCCATGCTTCATATCTCTTCTCAGTATAAAGTAAAACAGATGCCATCAGGCTTGATATAACTTATGCAGCACAACCAGTACTTAGCCTGCCGTTCAGAGATCCCCAAAGGGTTTACATGAAGCATGTAAGTGAACATATGTGCACACCTATGTATTATATAACCTAATCTATCATTTTTTCTAACACATGTTCATGAAGCACCTTTAATGAGACAGACATTGTTGTAAGCATATGAGAAACTACTGGTGTCTGAGAAAGACAATGTCTGTCCACTGTTATGGGTCATAATTTTGTGGGGCATGGTACAAATGAACACATAAACCATCAAAATGGCTTACATGTTGTTCCCAGCTAAGGAGAAAGGCTGTGAGCAGGTTGGCGCCTGATCCCCTGAGCAGCCTGCTGAGGTGAAGCTGCCAGGAGGGGATTACACTCTGAGGGCCCCTCCCTCTCTCATGAGATCAGCACCCATGTCTCTCAGGACCCAGCTCCTTTTGTCTCTCCTTCTGCCATGTGAGGATGCAGCATTTGCAATAGCAAAGTGTGTGCAGAACAGGGACCTCGCCGAAGACCTAGTTTATTGGTCTTTAATCTTGGACTGTCAGCCTCTCATACTGAGAGAAATAAAGTTTACACCCAGTTGTCAAATATGTTGTTACGGTGTCACAGACTAAGGTAACAGTGGACTGATGTACAATGACACCAAGAAGAAATAGTGAATGAAAGATTAGTTTCTTCAAAGCTAGACCTAGAAAACAGGATTTATTTATACACGCAAAATTGGATGCTTATCTTATGTCATATGCAGAAGCAACTCAAAATGCATACATGACCTAAATATAAGCTCTAAAATCACAGGATACAAGAGAGAAAATTTCTTGACCTTGGAATTGGCAATGATACTTCTGGAGATCACACACACTCCAGCCTGTAAGAGTAAAAATAAGTAAGTGCAACTACGTCAAACTAAAGCTTCTGTACGTAAAAGCAAGCCATGTAAAAAGGCAACATGTGTGCTTATTCACATATAGTTTAATTTTGGAAAACAATGGGCCAATTGAAAAGCAAGAAAAGGACCTACACAACTAAGTGGCAGAGAAATTGATTAAAAAATAAAAAGCCAGAGATCATGTGGAGATCATCATCACCTAGGAAATTCAAACCAAAGCCACAGCTATCCCCACACTGTAGAAGGAATGGCAGCTGTCAAAACACAAGGGCAGTGCTGGCCAGGCTGTGGACAAAAGGGGAAGAAGATGTGCATGCTCTTGATGCATGCACTGATGCAGCTGATATTTTTTGAGAACATCTGATATGCAGGCTCCTCAAAAGATTAAATGTGACTAACATAGGACTGAGGGGTCCCTTTTCTTGACACACGCCCAAAGGAAATGAAACCCACAGTCATCAGAAAACTCTGGGCTCCTGCATTCATTGGAGCATCATGAACAACAGCCAAGAGGTGGAAATGACCCAAAGGTGCCCGCTGATGGCTGAGTGATGCAGGCCGCATGTGCCTATGAAGTTCAGCCTGAGGGAAGAGCCCCTGTCATTTCCTACAATGTGAATGAGGTGAGAAAGCCTTTCTCATGGTGAAATCAGCCAAGTGGAGGTGGGAGAGCACCCCTTGACCTCATATATAGGCAGAATCTACAAGGCAAAGGAAGTTGAAGACAGAATAAAGCAGTGACTACTAGCGGAGGAGGCAAGGACAGCAGAGGGAATGGGGACACATAGGCCCAAAAACAGCACAGTGACTGTGTGGGGAGCCACTAGGAAGTCTGCTGTATGGACCTGTTGTTTTGAAGATTGCCTTGTACACTAGAAATTTCTTCTTTCTTCATAAATCCAGGCTACTTAGCCAGAACACAGCATCAGCAGTGTCGTAAACTTCCTAATTATCCATTATATCAGATGAGTAAGCAAATAATGTCAGCACACTCCACATTTGGTGAGCTTTCTTTGACCACTTGAGCATTGTGCTGTTGTGCCCTGAGTCATAGCGTCCTCCAAGATTCGGTTGTTGAAACCTCAACCCTGGGTGCACCGGTGTTAGGAGGGAGCATGTCTAGGATACAATGCATCTGGGACACTGGTGCTTTCGTGAAAAAATCAGAACCCTCAAAAAGAGGTCACTGAGGGCTCCTTCACTCCCTCCTACCATATGAAAACACAGCAAAAAGATAGCAAAGTGTGAGCCAAGCATGTGTTCTCACTGGACATGAGGGGTGCAAGGTCTTGGGCTTTAACTCCCAGCTGCCTGAACTGAGAAATGTGTGAGTGCTGTGTGATCACCTGGGCTCTGTTGCTTTTTCCACAGCCACCCACACAGACTAAGCAGGTATCCACTGGCTGCCCTCAGCTTGAAGTATCTGCAGTATTACACTAAAATTAATCGGCAGGCTGATTCTTTAAGACCATCCCCCAAATGAGCACTTGCTAAATAGCTTTAGCATGTATTAAATTTGCCTCTGTATGTCCTATCTCAGCCTACATTTATTACTCAACTTTACCACCTAGTTAATAAATAACAGAGACTCTGCTATGAGGCTACAGATAGCCATTTCTTAGAAGATGTAACAGCGCCATCATAACAGAGCAATATACGTGCACCAAGCTATAGCAGCTCAATTTGTCACAGCTAACTCCTGGAAACAACGCAAGTGCCCATCGCCTGAGGAATGGATAAAAAGCTGCAGTCTTTTTATACAATGGAATGTTACTCAGACATAAAAGAGATAAACTCGAAGCTATTCTAGGTGAATGGGTGCAACTAGAGACCACACGCATAAGTGAGATGAATCAGACCTGCGTGTGCAAACATCGTGTTGTCTCCCGAGTGTAAGCACCTGAAGGAGCAAATAAAATCTGAGCGGTGCAATAGATAATATGCGAGGGAAAGAAACTGTTCAGTAGGAAGGAAAAACTGGGATGAGGGAAAGGACGAAAGAAAGAAGGGAAAGGAAAACTATATATATATACATCTAGTGTAATTGTATTGTTGATTTTGTTGATCTATTGAAAGGAGCAGTTAATGCTTACATTTTTCTCTCCTCTTTTTAATTCATTATAATTTTGGATCAGTTTCGCTTGCTTATATTTGGTCATCTGAACCAGCGTAGAGACAGTGATCGGCAGGATACGGCCCGCCACTGAATTCCAGCCACTTTATTGAGTGAAAGTCTGTATTGTCTCTAATTGTTCTACTATTTTTTATTTTTTAAATCTTTCTTTTGATTTTTGGCATCGGGAATTGAACTCAGGACGCTGTATTTGCCAGGCTGGCACTTGTGCCACTGAGCTATAGTCTCCAGTCTCGCCATTCTTTATTCTTTATTTTTAAAAAGAAAAGAAATACAAAAGTAAGATGTAACTGTAGCGAATTCTTAGATAAATTGTTCATGTGTAGAAGTGTACTTCTTGTGAGAGAGCTGCCAGGTCCTGCGGCGGCATGAGATGCATGGTCCCCAGATGGGGACACAGCACAGCGGCAGGCTCTGGCCTTAGGGCAAGTGGCTAAATTATTGTGGTGGTCATCCAACACGCCGAAGACTTCAGACAGCGTCACCTGCCCAGTGAGCACTCCCTCCCCTTCCCCAGCCCAGCTCCGGATGCCACTTCCTCTCACCTTTCCTGTGCATTCATGGAAAGCTCCAGTCAGCTCCTCAGCTGTCACCAAACCTGCCGCTCCAAGGCCTTCTTTTATCTTTCCTATCTCTTTACTGCACCTCCAAAAAATCAAACACATGGTACCTGAGGTAGCCCCTTAGGGACTGGTTTGTGAAGACAGCCATGATTATTGTCAAAACCAGAAAACTGCTATTTTTCTAATGGTGGGGCCAAATTAATTATTGGAGCAGAGATATTTCAAGACAGTTTGCAGATAGAAGCTATTAAAGAAAAATACCAACTTAGCTTCAGACTGGTCTGAAGCTAACACTTTTCGATATGAAATTTTTTATTATTGAAATCACTAAGATACCCACAGAGTTCAGAAAGCACTAGACATTCCTTTGTAGCTGTTACATTTTCCCACTCAGAGAGTGCCTGCACACTTTGATTAAATATGCATTTTTGGAAAATGATTCTTATTTTATTTGTACCATGCTTCCTTTTTTTACCCTGTTACAGGAAGAAGCCTCTCACTGACACAACGAGGAGGGCTGGTAGATTTGTGAAACTGCTTATGGTGAGCTGGGTGCTTCCTGCTTGGAATCTGCTGAATGCTGGAGCGGATGGTGGGGCTGTGTGACCCAACAACTTCCTGTCATCACTATCCACAAGATGTCATGAGCAGGAGCAAGATTCTTGCAAAATAGTGTTCTGCATCCCAAACCCTTAGGACCTTTGAGTTCTTCCCTTGATATAGCATCTGCACACTGGGCCTAGGGAGGGTGGGATGTGCAGGCAGGGAAGAGGCAGGCGTGGCACCCCAGCTTCCAGCCCTTGTTCCCCAAACTCTAAAGAGCAATATCCCACTGGGGAGATGACATCAGATGCATCAGAAATGCATCAATAGAAAGGAGTCCCTAGTGTGTGAGATAGGTGAGGACCCTGAAGTATAGCGGTTAATCATGACCATTAAGCACCAAGTACTCTTAAATAAAACAGGAGACACAAGAGCAACAGTTTGCAGCTGTGGAAGAAGCAACACAGTAGGAGGAAGAGGGCAGATCCTTTTCCTTCCCCTCTATGGTATGCAGGCTTCCTGTTCTCCAGCGGATGTAGCACTCATGCCCTTAATCCCAACCTTGCACTAAAATCAATCAGAAACTAGATTCAGCAACCTCCACGAAGCCTGCCTCCTGCAACTGCATGAGGTTTTGGGAGGACACCCAGACATAAGCTGTAACAGCTGGGTTGAAAATCACTAAGATACCCACTGAGAAAGCCAGGAAGGCTTTCCAGCTCCAGGCAGGATCACATTTCATAACAAAAAGCAAATTAATCTGAATCCAATCAGGAAGGTGTTGCAAAAGGAAGCCTCAGCTCCACAGAGACACCCAGAAAATATGGGTGACCACAATCCTGTGGGGCACTGGGTGGTCACAGAGCTCTGAGGAACAGAAAGAAGAAGGGGAGTTCCAGGGGACAGAGAACTACCTTTCCATCTTTTTCCCAAGATGGAAAACTTCTAGAGATCTGTTACACAGGAAATAGGATGATAATAGCACTGAACTGTCCACATAAAGTGGTTAACCTGCTGGACTCTATGCATTTTAAGATAGTAGAAATTTAAAAAATTAAAATCTAAAAATAATTTGATTTTAAAAATCACTGTAGGTTTTTGCCATCTACCTTTTCATAGGAGTCCCAGAATCACTGTTGCTTCTAGATCAGTGGTTTTGTTCCTTCCCCTTAGTGGGTGTTGGTGATAGCTGGTGGCAGTGCCAGCTGTCACAGCTCTGTGAGCAGAGGCTGGGAGTCTGCTAGGCACCCCGCAGAGCAAAGAACAGAGCCCCACACCAGCACCAGTCCTCCACCTGCAAGGCCATCAGCAGAGCCAGGGGACCTCCTGGGTTATGAGTGGGCAAGTGCTTTTGTCACACTTGCCCTTCACTCCTGGTCCAGGCGATGGAGCTCACACTCTGGAGACAGCCGAGGGTGTGGACAGAGCTGAGGAAGCAGAGAGGAAGGAGTCCTCTGTGCAAAGATTATGAAGACAGGAAGGAAAACAAGAGCAGGTGGAGGGGGGGGGGAGACAGAGATAGAGAGACAGAGAGAGAGACAAGGAGACAGAGACAGAGACAGAGAGACAGACAAAGAGACAGACAGAGAGAGACAGTGACAAAGACAGAGAGACAGAGGCAGAGACAGAGGCAGAGGCAGAGAGACAGAGACACAGAGCGACTGAGACCGGCGCTGACACAGAATATACGGCTCAGACATGTAGGGAAGGGAAGACCCTGAGCAAACCCTTCGGGCCACTGTGTGAATGTACTATCGCGTGTGACCCTTAAACTCCTCTAAGATCACTAAACTGCTGATAATAAAAGGAAGACAGGAAAGCCAATCGTTGCTCGGCTGTGCAGATGTAACTGGTTTATCAGGAAATGCTCCGAGGGAAGGCACCTGTTCTGCCCCTTCAGGAACAAAGCTCCCCCTCTGGGGTGCTCAGGCAGAGCCGCTGCCCACCTAGCTAGGTCCTGTGATGGGGCTAGGGCCTGGGGCATGATGGGAAATGGCAGCAGGAAATTAGGGAAGAGAGCGGTGGAGGGTTATTTGCCACTTGCCACAAATGTCTGAGCAAATCTAGAATCTCCCTGTGGCTGATCTCTAGGACTCAGCATGGCAAGAGTCTATTTGGCAGTCTCTGTGGGATTCTGGGCTCTGAACCAAAGGCCTGTGCACTGAGCTACATCTCTAGCTGCTATCATTATTAGTATTATTATTTATTTTGAGACGAAGTCTAAGCTGCAGTTACCCAGCCTAGGATTGAACTTGGGATCCTCCTGCCTCCACCCACAAAAGTGCAAAATATTGTTAATGTTCATCATTACTGCTCTTGGCCACAGAAGAGAGACAGTTTATTGAAATCTTTGCCATCGCTACTGTTATGAATGTGGTGAAATATATATATTATGGAACGCTAGCCTTCATTTTTTCCTTCCTAGAAATGCTATTATTAGCTACATATTAGCAAGCGCTCTGACAAGTAAGATGAGCTTTTCATAAACATGTCCTCCTACCACTGAGGCAGTTTCCTCTGTGGGCATTACTCTCTATTTATCAGATTAGAACCCGAAGCCTGGAGAACACAGAGCTGCCCGCCCTTCAGCCTCCTGCGGACGGCTGTCCATGTGCGCGCAGGCGAAGCAACTTCCACTCTCCCAGCAGGAGCTGTTTCTACAAGCACTTTTTCAGAATACTAAGTAACTGCCAGAAGGGAAGTCCGGGCATTTCACAAACCTACAAGCCGCGCTTTTCGCACCGTGTAGCTGTAAGCAGCAGGCTACGGAGCTGGTGGCTTGCAGGAGACAAGAAGTGGCCCCTGCGGATCAGGACCACGGAACCCGAAGTGCAGCCTCCTGGGGACTCAGAGCTCAGCCGACCATCAGCCCGAACCACAAGGCGCAGGTGGGTGACGCTGGGAGACGCACTCGAGGCACAGTTCTGCCCGAAGCTCCGTGAGAGCTCTTGGGACCTGCAGCCCAGGGACCTGGAATGCAGGACGTCGTGGCTGCTCCCGCCTCTCCTTCCCGGTTTTCTCGCTGCCTGCGTGGTCCTGGTCGGCGGCGTCCCCGCCTGGGGCCGCGAGGTGGCCCGCAGGAGAACTGGGCTCTAAATGCTCCCCGCTGCTCACACAGGGGCAACCCCTGGCTAGCAGTGCTGGGAGAAGGACGGTTGAGGCCTCCTCGGAGCTCACGGGGGCGGGGGGGGGCGGGAGGTGAAGTGCACCCGACCCGGGCTGCGGGGCTGGTAGGAAGGGCCCCGGCTGCCCTGCGTGTGCCACGTGAGCGTTTGCTTCTGAAATCCTGGGCCTCTTTACAGGAAAAATCTCAAGAACCCGAGACTCTGTGGTTTCCTCTGACCCACACTCCAAGGCAGCTTCCCTAAATGACAGGCCAAGTCTGCGCGTGGAGCAGAGCCCGCAGCTGACTTTTCCAGCGCGGGCAGCGCCAGCAGGATGTCGCAGCCCATCGCGGATGAGCCGACCGCGGTGCTCACGGACCAGGGCTTCTACCTGCCGCAGACCGGGCAGCCTCAGCCAGGCACCCCGAGGCAGGAGAGCCTGAAGAAGCGGCTGCGGGCGGAGGTCAACGTGTTCGGGGTAAATCCAGCTCCGGGCACACGGGGGTGGGGCGGGGGGAGGGCGGACTGCGCATCCGGGGGCTGGAGAGCCAGCGTCCCCGCGGAGACTCCTGCCAGGCCGAGCTCGCGCGGGCTGCTCCGTCCTTCCAGGTGACGCCACGACGCAGAGCAGTGTGTCCCTCGCAGTGAGCGCGAGTATGTGAGGGTTTGTGGTGTTAGTAAATGCTTTCGTATTTTATGTTGCTGTTCTTTATATTCGCTCTATGAAACGAACGGTGAGGAAATACATGTTTCATACGTCGCTTGCTACTGCGCTGTGAGCCTCTCTCAGGGTGCGGAGTCTGGCTTTGCCTCTCCAGCCGGGGCTTTGGGGTGCTCAGAGCAGCTGCAGGGACGGAGAGGCTGTGCGCTCCAGAGAGCTGGCCCCGAGCGGGGACTGGGGAGACTCCGAGGACAGCATCAGACGGTGCTGCAGGCAGCGGGAGGGCGTTCGGATGGCCCCCTTCCCCCAAGAGAGAGGAGAATGACTTTGGATGCAGATTGTCCCATACTGGCCACGGCCTTGGGACAAGGGTCACAGAGAGACCAGGACCTGAGGGCCACAAGGAGCCCAAGGCTTCAGGGCACTGCGCAAGCAGCCCAGGCCTGGTTTCCTGTGGACAGCTTTTCAGTTCCGCATCCTCGCAGCCAGAAAGCGCTCCTGAGCAGCACGGAGGGCCAAGCAGGCGCCA
>NDGM011208812.1:0-15489 GCA_002564305.1 Octomys mimax | reverse complement strand
TATATATATATATATATATATATATATATATATATATGTATATATATATATATTCTAAATAAGCTCAGGCCTTTGAGAATAATTTAAAGAAAAATTGAAAATTCCTATTATAGAAATATTACTTTTTTAACTAAAAGCACAATTCACAGATGGGGGAAAAGAAGGAATTAATTTTTGTATTTGGGAACTCACTAATGTAAGCACATTTATGCTTCTCTTTACAATTTATATGTAATTGAGCACCACTCTGTCATAAAGAAAGGTCCACTGGAGGTATCCATAGGTAAATGGTGCCACTTCAGACTAGAATATTAAGTGAAGCAAGTCTGACTAATAAGCTTAAATATCACATGGCTACTCTTACATGGGAAACTCAAAGTATAGCAAACTAGAAGACAGATAAAGAGGGAGGGAGATCTTTTTCAAATGAATGGGGGAGCAAGAGATGGAGAAAGAGAATGAAGGGGAGAGAAAGGAGATAGGAAAAGTGATAAAAATAGAGCTTTTGCAAATGGAATGGGGACCAAGAGTTGGAACGAAGGGCTGGCCAAATAGCTCAGTGGATGAAAGTGCCTGCTTAGGCAGATGCAGGAACCAGGAATTGATCCCTGGCTTGCCGTGCTAGTCCCGCCTCCAGCACATGCTGAGATGGTGAATGAGACTGGGTGTGGTGGCATGCATGCCTGTAATCCCAACACTTGGGAGGCTGGAAAACAGGAGGATCACTACAAGTCCGATCTGTGTAGTGAGACTCTGTAGACCCTGGACTAAATAGAATAGAATAAAATAAAATAAGTGGAACGAGCAGGGAGAGAGGGGAGGGGAGATTTTCAAAAATTAAATTAAGATGAAATAAAAATATAGATATGAAAGCAGCACCTAGATAAAATGTTTTCAAATCCAAGTTGGAGACATAATGGGATTTACTTGAGGACAAGGTTCATGAGCTGAACAAAGGACTAGGACAATGCAGTGAGGCTGACCGAATAGTGATCTCACCTGGGTAAATACAGTTGCCTGGATGAAACAAGAATGCTGGGGCTGCTTCGCCTTTTACTGCATGCCTTCCATGGAGGACATGCTCCTAAAGTACTGGAGAAGGAAACACAGATAATGACCTTGCACTGGAGTAGATGGCTCCAGTGAGAGCACAGGCAGAGTTGGTTTCCTAACTGAATTAAAATGAACTAAATTCAGAACTAAAATGAAATCCAGAAGAATCTGATCATTCCCACCTTCATAAGGTTTCTTTTAAGTGGGTTTAGTTTTCTTTCATCTAGCTGATCTATGACTAATAAGTTCTTTATTTCATCAGCTTGTAAGGAGCAAACACATCTTTGTCATCCCTCCTCCTCAACAAAAGCCCCTCTGTGAACCACCGTGTCTGCATGAGTTGGCACATGGGGTAGGGAGTGGGTGAAGCTGGGGGGAAGAAAGCGAAGCAGTGCATAGAGTTTCAGAGATGACAAATCCAGTCCTGTGTGACAATGTGCCCTTGTCCCAGAGCATCTCAGCCCTTCCCCTTGTCACCCACATATGGTTAATCAGATTGAAGGCCGTGAGAAGTCCCTCTGATACCGTCAAACAAGGTATGCAACACAGCCGCAAATAGCAGGCATCTCACTCACTGCACCAGACAGAGGACAGCAGCATGGAGAGTGCTGTGGCAGGCCCTTCACAGCCCCCCGGGGCTTGCCCAGCCGGAAAGGCCTTCTGTGGCCGTTGGCCTCTGGCCTTATGCAGCTTGGGCACTGAGTAACAAAATGGAACTGATAGTGTTTTCCCAATGCTGTGCTTCTGAAATTCTCTCTGTCATTGGCCACTGCAGAGCAGCCTGGATAAGGAAGAGCTGAGGCTTCAGCAAAAGTGACTTCACAGGACAGGGTGGAGCCATAGCTGTGTGCAGAGCTTGGGCCCAGAGAACAGGGTCTGCCTGTTCTGTGGATACAGAGGGCACTGAGCCCAATCCTTCCCATGTATGTCAAACATACAATGGGAGAGATTTTTATCTGCCATGAATATTTAATTTTCCTGAAAGCTAACCATCTGCATAGCACAATACCCCAATGGGCATGCACGTGTGTGTGTGTGTGTGTGTGTGTGTGTGTTTCTCTGTTGTCTTTCAAAATAAAGCAGATTTGCTCTTCTTGTGATGCCTTGAAAGTTGCTTAAATGTGTACTGATCCTTTTCATCTAAGGAATCTGTGTATTTTAAAACAAAGCACTGCTGCTATCATCTGTTTAGGGGGAGGAAAATGAACAATGAGGGGAAACCAGGTCGCCTTTCATTGTATTCCTGGTGACTTGTATCACAATTCACTGGCATTGAGAACAGTGCTTCATTTTTGCTGATGTCTTTTTATCTTAGGCTTCATGCAATTTAAAAAGAGCTCCATTGCTACACAACCTACTGTGCACTAGGGCATCCCGCCTGCCCTGTTGCGCTGCAGAAGACTACAGCTGCCTGAACTTAATTATGCATGCACGCATGCAAAGCCCAGATGCTGGGCCAGGAGTGCCTCAACCACTACTTGTTTTTGTTTGAATTATAATTGGGCAGACCTATATTTCTCAAGCCATTTTGTATCATGAGCCTGCCCCTCTTTGCCTCTGTTGCTGCCTGTTTGACTCAGCTTCTTTGGAAAGGAGCTTTTGCCAAGCCAAAGCACCTTTGAAATCTGAGAAGGGTCATTCTGGGGTCTGACAAATCCTTTTACCTACACAGTGATTTTTTTTAAGAGGTACAAAAATGACCCGAGCCGCAATCAGTTTTCTCCAGATGGTTAGAAGATTAAAAAAAAAAAAAAAAAAAAAGAATAGTTAACTAAAAACTGGAATCTGAGTAGAAACAAAGAGGGCTTACAGCCAGGCAGCTATAGTAGAAAGAAATACAGCACTAGGAATAAAGCCTTATGCCTGCTGAAAGAAGGTAATGGAGACTTTGTGAAGCCATTCAGAGAGCCTCTGGGGAAACGTTTCCAGCTAGGTTAGGGATGTCAGTCTCCAGGATCAGCAAAGCCTTATCTAGCAGTGTGAACTGGGCATGACATGGCTCAGAGAACAAGGTGCTAGTGACACCTGCATACTCCTTCCTTCAGAGCTGTGTGGACCAGTGCCCTCTTCACAAGGGGCAGCAGCTGCTACCGACACCAACTTCTGAGGCACAGCCTGTGACACTGGCAGTTTTTTAAATGGAGCATCAAATTTAAACACACAAAGTAAACTCATTGGAAGTCACAGGATATTTTGTGATCTTAATGTCCCTCCAAAGTTATGAAACTGCATTGAAGTTCCAAGAGTAAGTGGGAATATAGGACAGAATAATTATCCAGGACAATTTCAAGGCTTAAGAATCATGGGGTGAGGGGCCAACAAGATAGCTCAGTGGACTAAAGCGCTTGCTTAGGCAAACTTAGGCAAGTGCAGGGACTGCAGATCGACCCCCCACACCACATGTCACACCAGCCCCACCCCCCAGGGGCTGACTTCCCCCCCCCAAAATTAAAGAATCACTGGGCAAACATTCATTTATGGAGGACCACCTGGACACGCTCCTTGAAGGAGGAGCAAATGTTTCCCTTCTCCTAAACCTGGCCCTCACTCCATGGATTGATATGGACAGCACTGGCTAGGACTTTTCCTTACCCCTTCAGTTGGCTTTGATCAATATAAATCAGTCCAGCTGAGGTGCCGATGTGTAGTCTTTAAGAGAAAGACAATGGGGCACTATGTCCCCTATAACTCCCAAATATAAACATGTGTGAGCTGGGGTGGGATGGAGAGCCCTGCTTCACACTGTCAGCTGGGACCCAGCCTCGAGGTAAGAGGCGGTGACTTCCCCGGGCATCAGAGATTACACATCAGAGCTGAAGCACTGACCCCAAAACATCACATGCCAATCCAGTTGTGTTACGCAGATTACTCCTTCTGCATCTCCTCCTCTCTGCACATTGCAGAGCTGAATGCTGGCCTCCTCCCTAGCTCAGCTCACAGCACTCATGTTTTTTCTGCTACTCTCACTGTCACGCATCCTCAAGCCGCTCCTTTCTTCACAAATTAATAAAACCCAGATTTGGCCCTGGGTGGAAGCCTTTGTTCCGGTTAGCCATCATCGTGGCTGGACTTAGGACCCCTTGGCTCCCCATGACTGCAAATATGCTTTAGCATCTTTATCCTCACCATGGATTGCACTGAAAGTGGTAGGTTGGAATTAACTCACTAGAATTCCAATAACTTTTCTGAGCCATATAAACATGCTGGGCTGTGATGAAAGACGAAGAAGGGTTTGTGTATCTAGGATTAGGGTTATGGTTAGGGATTAGGGTTAGGGTTATCATAAGTGTTAGGGTTAGGTTTAGGGGCTAGGGTTAGGGTTAGGGGTTGGGTTTGCAGTTGAGGTTAGGGGTTAGGGTTATGGTTAGTGTTAGAGTTTGGGTTCTGGTTAGGGTTAGGGTTAGGGATTAAGGTTAGGGTAAGGATTAGGGTTAGTGATAGGGGTTAGGGGTTAGGGTTAGGGTTATAGTTAGAGTTAGGGATAAGGGTTAGGGTTAGCATTAACCTTATGGTGAGGGTTAGGGTTGGGTTGGGGTAGGGGTTGGGTTTGAGGTTGGAGTTAAGGTTAGGATCACGGTAGGGGTTGGGCTTAGGTTTAGGGTTAGGTTTAGGGTTTGGGTTGTGGTTATGTTTAAGGTTAGGGTTACGGTAGGGTTTAGGGTTAGGGTCAGGGTTAGAGTTAGGGTTTAGGCTTATGGTTAGGGTTAGGATTAGAGTTAGGGTTAAGGGTTGGTATTGGGGTTAGAGTATGGTTAGGATTAGGATTAGAGTTAGGGTTAGCATGATGGGTTAGGGTTAGCATTACGGCTAGGGGTTAGTGTTGGGGTAGGGGTAATGGTTAGGTTATGGTTGGGATTGGGGTTAGAGTTAGGGTACAGGTTAGGGTTAGGGTTTGGGTTAAGGTTAGGGATAGGGATGTGGTAGGGTTAGGGATAGTGTTTGGATACTTAGGGTTACGGTTAGGGTTAGGGTTAGGGTTAGGGTTAGGGTTAGGATACTCAGTGTTAGGGTTAGGGTATTTAAGGTTAGGGATAAGGTTATGGTTGGGGTTAGGGCTAGGGTTAGGGTTAGGGTTAGTATTCTTACTATTAGGCTTAGGGTAGGGTTAGGGTTAGGGTACTTAGGTTTAGAGTTAGGGTTAAGATTAGGGTTAGTGTTTGGGTACCTAGGGTTAGGTTTGGGGTTATGGTTTTGTTTAGGATTAGGATTATGGGTTAGGGTTAGAGGGTTGAGGTTATGGTAAAGGTTAGCATTTAGGGTTAGGGTTAGGGTAGGAGTTAGGGTTAGGGTTAGTATTAGGGTTAGGGATATGGTTAGGGTTAGAGTACTTAGGGTTAGGGTTATACATTAGGGTTAGGGCTATGGTTAGGGTTGGGGTAGGATTAAAGGTAGTACAGGGTTAGTGTTAGGGTTAGGGTTCGGGTAAACATAGGGGTTAGGGTTGTGTTTAGGTTTAAGGTTTAGAGTTAGGGTTAGGGTTAGTTTTAGGTTCTGTGTAGGGTTTGGTTAGTGTTAGGATTGGGGTTTGTGTTAGGGTTAATGTTATGGTTAGAGTTTAGGCTTAGGGTTGAGGTTCAGTTAGGACTTGCGTTAGGTTTGGGTTTACAGTTAGGGTTAGGCCTGGGTTAGGATTCAGGGTTAGGGGTAGGGTTAGTGTTAGGGTTACGGTTAGAGGGTTAGTTTTAAGTTCATTAGGGTTAGGGTTAGGGTTAGGTTTGCAGGTTAGGGTTAGGTTTAGGTTTTAGCATTAGGGTTAGAGATAAGGTTAGGGTTAGCGTAGGGTAGGGTTAGGGTTAGGGTTACATTTCAAGTTTTGTTTTAGTGTTAGGGTTAGGATTATGGTTAGGGTTAGGGATAGAGGGTTAGGTTAGGGTTACGGTTACAGTTAAGGTTAGAGGGTTAGGGTTAGGGTTAGAAAGTTGTTTTAGGGTTAGGTTTAGAGTTTTATGGTTCGGGTTAGGGTTATGTTTGACGTTAGGGATAGGGTAGGATTATGGTTACATTTAGAGTTAGGGTTATGGTAAGGGTTTAGGAGTATGGTTTGGGTATTTAGGGTTAGGGTGAGTGTTAGGGTTAGGGTACAGTTAATGTTAGAGTTAGGATTAGGGTTAGAGTGTAGAGTTAGGGTAAAGGTTGCAGATACTGTGAGGGTTAGCATAGGTGTAAGTGTTAGGGTTAGGTTTAGGGTTTGGATTAGGGTTTAGGGTTTAGGTTTAGAGTAAGAGTTTGGGCTAGGGTTAGGGTTAGGTCTGGGTAGGATTAGGGTTAGGTTTAGGGTTTAGGGTTAGGGTTCGGGTTGAGGTTGTGTTAGAATTAGTGTTAGGGTTGGCGTTTGGGATAGGGTTTACGGTTACGGTTTGGGTTGGGTTAGGGTTAGAGTACAGTTAAAGTTAGGGTTAGGGATAGTCTTAGGGTAAGGTTAGGATTAGCGGTTAGGTTAGGGTTAGGTTTAGGAGTTGGGGTTGGAGTTATGGTCAGATATTAGTGTTAGGCTTACTTTAGAGTACATAGGGTTAGGGTTAGGGTAGGGTTAGAGTTGGGGTAGTTAGATTAGGGTTAGGGTTAAGGTTAGTGTTTGGGTGCTTAAGGTTAGGTTTAAGCTTATTATTAGGCTTGGGGTTAGGGTTAGGATTCGGATTTAAAGTTAGGGTTAGGTTATGATTAGGGTTACACTGTTAGGGTTAGGGTTTAGGATTTGGGTTTAGGTTTTGTTAGGGTTTAGAATTAGGGTTAGGGTTAGTGTTAGGGATATGGTTGTGGTTAGGTTTAGGCATTAGAGTTAGGCTTAAGTTAGGGTTAGGGTAGGATTAGGGTTGTTAGGGTTAGGTTTATCTTTTAGGGTTAGGGTTAGGGTTAGGGTTAGCTTTAGGGTCAGGGTAGGTTTAAGGTTAGAGTTAGGGTTGGTGTTATGTTTAGGGTTAATGTTAGAGTTGGGTTTTAGGCTTAGAGTTAGGGTTAGGTTTGTGGTAGTTTTGGGGTTAGGATTAGCGTTAGGTTAGGATTAGGAATTAGGTCTAGGGTTAGGTTTAGTGTTATGGTTAGAGGGTTTGGGTTAGGTTCAGCTCTAGGTTTTAGGGTTAGGTTTAGGTTTGCAGTTAGGGTTACGGTTATGGTTTAGCATTAGGGTGTGAGGTAGGGTTAGTGTTAGTGTAGGGTTAGGGTTAGGTTTAGATTTAGGGTTAGGGTTAGAATTAGAGTTAGGATTTGTGTTATGTTACAGTGTTAGGGATAGCATTGTGGTTAGGTTTAGTGTTAGAGTTTTAGTGTTAGGTTTAGGGTTATAGTTAAGGTTAGAGGGTTAGGGTTAAGGTTAGAAAGTTAGGCTTAGGGTTAGGGTTATAGTTTTTTATGGTTAGGGTTAGGGTTAGGGGTAGAGTTAGGATTAGGTTTGGGGTTAGGGATAGGGTATGCTTATATTGATGATTAGGGTTAGGTTTAGGGTAGGGTTTTGGGGTTGCCGATATGGTACATAGGGTTAAGGTTAGGGTTTGGCTTAGGGTACGGTTAAGGTTAGGTTTAGGGTTAGGTTTTAGGGTTAGGGTTATGGGAGGTTTAGGGTTACATTTAGGGTTGGAGTTAGAGTTTGGGTTAAATATGCGGTAATGCTTTAGTCTTAGGGTTAGGGTTGGAGATAGGGTTAGAGTTAGCAAAGGGGTTAGTGTTAGGGTTAGGCTTAGGGTTTGGGTTATAGCTAGGGGTTAGGGTTAGGGTTAGGTTTTAAGGTTAGGGTTCATATTAGGGTTAGGTTTAGGTTTAGGGTTTTGTTAGGTTTAGGTTTAGGGTTGAGGTTTGGGTTAGGGCTTAGGGTTATGGTTATGGTAAGTGAAGGGTTAGGTTTAGGTTTAGGGCTGTGTTTAGTGTTAGCATTAGGGTTAGGGTTAGAGTTAGGGCAGGATTAGGGTTTAGGGTTAGGTTTAGGGTTAAGGTTGTGTTAGGTTTAGGGTTAGAATTGGGGTTTGGGATAGGGTTTAGGGTTAAGGTAGGGTTAAAGTTAGGGATAAGTTTAGGGTTAGGGTTATGTGTTAGGGTTAGTATTAAGGTTATGGCTAGGGTAGTATTAGGGTTAGCGTTAGGGTTAGGGTTAGGATTATGGTTAGGGTTAAATGTTAAGTTTAGCTTTAGTGGTTGGTGTTGTGATTAGAGTTGTGTTATGGTTAGGGTTAGTGTAGGGGTTAGAGTTAGGGTTATTTTAGGGTTACGGTTTAGGGTTAGAGTTTGGGTTAGGGTTAGGGTTCGGGTACTTAGGGTTAGGGTTAGTGTTATGTTTAGGGTACTTAAGGTTAGGGTTAGGCTTAGGGTAGTATTAGGGTGAGGATTAGGGTTAGGATTAGTGTAGCGTTTAGGGTTAGGGCTAGGTTTAGGATTAGGATTGGGGTAGGGTTAGGTTTAGAATTAGGGTTAGGGTTGGGTTTATGTTTAGGGTTAATCTTAGGGTTAGGGTTAATCTTAGGGCTAGGGTATTGGTTGGGGTTGGAGTTCGGGTTAGGGTTTGGGTTGGGTTTAGGGTTAGGTTTGTGGTTGGGGTTGGCGTTAGGTTTGGTGTTAGCATTTAGGGTTAGAGTTATGATTAGTTTTAGGTTTAATGTTTAGGGTTAGGTGTAAATTTAGGGTTCAAGTTAGAGTTAGGGTTAGGTTTAGGCGCTGCAGTTGTGGTTCTGGTCATGGTTGTGGTTGGGGTTGCGGTTGGTGTTGTAGTTGGGGTTTTGCTTAGGTTTAGTTTTAGGGTTAGTGTTTATGTTTGGGTTAGGGTTAGGGTTAGCTTTAAGGTTGGGTTACAATTAGGGTTTTGGGTTAGGGTTAGTGTTAAGTTTAGGGTTAGTGTGTAGGGTTAGGATTAGATTTAGGTTAGGGTTAGGGGTTGGGGTTGTGATTAGTGTTACTCTTGGTGTTGAGGTTAGCATTTGGGTTAGGGTCAGGGTCAGGGTCAGATTTAGGGTTAGGTTTGGCTTAGAGTGTTAGGCTAGGGTTAGGTTTAAAGGGTTAGGCTTAGGGTTAAGGTTAGAGTTAAAGGTTAGGGTTAGGATTGGGTTTGAGGTTGGGATTAGGATTAGGGCTAGCCCAGGGTTTAGGGTTATTTTTAGGGTTTGGATTAGGGTTGGTGTTAGGGTTAGGTTTAGGGTTACAGTTTAGGATTAGGGTTAGGTTTATGCTTTGGGTAGTGTTAGGTTTAGGGTTAGAGTTGGTTTTAGGGTTAGGGTAGGAGTTAGGTTTCAGTTTAGGGTTAGGGTTAGTGTTGGGGTTAGAGTTAGGGTTTAGGTTTAAGGTTAGTGTTACAGTTAGGGTTAGGATTAGCGTTACAGTTAGGGTTTAGGGTTAGGGTTAGGGATAGGGTCATGGGTAGCATTAGGTTTAGGGTTTGGTAGGGGTTAGGTTTTGGCATAGGGTCATGGGTAGCATTAGGTTTAGGATTTGGTAGGGGTTAGGTTTTGGCTTATGGTTAGTGTTGGGGTTAGGGTTAGGCTTGTGTTAGGGTTAAGTTTTAGGGTTAGTGTTAGTGTGAGGGTTAGGGCTAAGGTTTAGGTTTAGGGTTATGGTTTGTGTTAGGATTAGGTTTACAGTTAGGGTAATTTTAGGTTTACAGTTATGGTTGAGGTTACAAATATGCTTTAGGGTTTGGGTTAGTGTTAGTGTTAGGGTTAGAGTTAAGGTTAAGGATAGCGTTAGGTTTAGGGTACTTAGTGTTAAGGGTAGGATTAGGTTAGAGTTAAGGTTATGGTTAGGGTAGGATTAGAATGAGGGTTAGGGTTAGGGTACTTAGAGTTAGGATTAGGGTTAGGCTTATGGTTAGGGTAAGATTAGGGTTAGGGTTAGGGTAGGCATTGTGTTTAGATAGGTTAGGATTGCTGTTAGGGTTAGGCTTAATGTTAGTGTTAGTGTTTAGGTTTAGGGTTACTGTTAGTATTAGTGTTAAGTTTAGCGTAGGGGTTAGGTTTAGGGTTAGGTATAGGGTTAGGGTTAGCGTTAGGTTAGGGTTAAATTTAGGGTTAGGGTTGGGGTTAGGGTTAGAGTTAGGGTTAGGTTTGAGGTTAGTGTTCATTTTATTGTTAAGGTTTTAAGTTTATTGTTAGGGTTAGCATTAGGGCAAGTGTATGGTTAGGTTTAAGGTTATGGTTGTGTTTAGGGTTAGGGCTAGCATTAGGGTTAATGTTTAATGTTATGATCCAGGTTAGAGTTAGGGTTAGGTTTTAGGGTTAGGGTGAGTGTTAGGGTTAGGGTGAGTGTTAGGGTTAGGTTAGGGTTTTAGTGTTAAGGTTAGGTTTAGGGTAAGGGTTAGGGTTTGATTTTCATGTTAGGATTATATGTTAGGTTTAAGTTTAGGGTTAGGACTTAGAATTATGTTTAGGTTTAGTGTCAGTGTTAAAGTAACTCTTAGGCGTTGGGGTTGGGATTAGGGTTAAGGTTATGTTTAGTATTAGGGTTTAAGGTTAGGTTTAGGGTTAGGAGATGGGGTGTGATTAGTGTTAGGGTTTGTGTTGGGGTAAGGATTATTGTTAGGGTCAGTGTCAGGGTTAGTGTTAGTATTAGGGTTATCATCAGGGTTAGATGGTTATGGCTAGGTTTAGCATTAGGATTAGGTTTAGAGGGTTAGGGTTAGTGTTAAGGTTTGGCTTGGGATTAAGGTTTAGGGTTAGGCTTGGGGTTGTATTTGGGTTTAAGGTTAGGGTTGCATTTGGGATTAGAGTTAGCATTGTGTTTGGGCTTGTGGTTATTTTTGGTGTTTGTTAGGGTTAGGGGTTAGGGTTATGGTTAGGATTATGATTTATTGTTAGGGTTACCTTTAGGGTTAGGTTTAGAGTTAGGGTAGTGTTAGATTTAGGGTTAGGGTTGGGGTAGGATTAGGGTTTAGTTTTAGGGTTAGTGTTAGGGTTAGGTTTATTGTTAGCGTACTTAGGATTTGAGTTAGGGTTAAGCTACTTAAGGTTAGGGTTAGGGTTAGGGTAGAGTTAGGTTTAGGGTTAGGATTAGGATTAGGTTTAGGGTTTATGGTTAGTGTTAGGGTTATGGTTAGGGTTTAGGGTTATGGTTAGCATTCGTGTTACGGTTAGGGTTTTGGTTGGGGTTCAGGTTAAGGTTGGTCTTGGGGTTAGAATTACTGTTGTGATTGGTGTTGGGTTAGCATTAGTTTTCGTGTTTGGGTTTAGGGTTAGGGTTAGGTTCAGGGTTACGCTTGAGTTTAGGGTTAATTTTTAGGGTTTGTGTTAGGGTTATGGTAGGGGTTAAGGTTGTGCTTAGGGTTAAGTTTGGGGTTGAGTTTTTTGTTATGTTTGGGTTGGGCTTAGGGTTAGTGTTAGGGTTAGGTTTAGGTGTCGGTGTTGGGTTTAGGGTAATGGTTGGGGATGGGGTTAAGGTTAAGTTTAGGGTTAGGGTTAGGTTTACGTTTGAGGCTAGGGTTAGGGTTAGGGTTAGAGTTATGGGTTAGTGTTCAGGTTAGGTGTAGTGTTGGGGTTGGAGTTACATTTAGGTTTAAGGTTAGGGTTAGGGTTAGGGTACTGAGGGTTAGGGTTAGTGTTAGGGTTAACTATTAGTGTTAAGAATTAGGGTTACGGTTAATGTTAGGGTAGGGGTAACAGTTAGGATTATGTTTAGGGTTATTCTTAGGGGTTAGGGTTAGGGTTAGGGTTAGGTTTTGGGTTAGTGTTAGGGTTAGGGTTATGCTTAAAGGTCACATGGTTATTCTCAACCCCAGTTCCCGACAAAATCCAAGCTTAATAGCTTATTATTCTCCCTAAAGACAAGCCTATGCCCTGCACCCCAATTCACAGCAGAAAAAGTGGCTGTGCAGTTCCTCCCTGTGTCCTGCACTAAAGAGGAAACAAGGAAACTGCCTGAGGTTTATCCACCACCTTGGCTGACACCCTTCCCTTCCTTTTCTCCCAATTGGAAATTAAACCTACTCAGGCATGTCACTTTTTATTTGCCTCAGGCATGTCAGCATCCCAGGAATGCCACAGCTCGTGATCCACCAAGATTTGAGGCAATTAGGTCAAATGGTATTTTTAAAGTTGCAATTTAATGCAACTTTATAGAAAAAGAATAATCAAATAAACATTAAACTCAGTTGTAATGGAGAGAGTTTTGGCTTGACATCAGCTAAATGTGTGTTGAAATTTCCCCTTTGTCTCTTCCTTCTGGTGTTTCCCTGGTGGTTACTGGGTCTATGTGCAGGGCAGCCTCTCTGTAAGTGGACTGTACTGCTATCTAGGGCACACAAGAACATTCAGGAAGGTCCTGGGAAAGAATACTCAGTAAATGATTTCTGCCTCAACTTGCTTTCACACAAAATATTATTTCTTGGATGTTTATCATTTTTTTCTTTTTTAAGATAGATAATAGACAGATAGATTGAAAGATAAAGTTATAAATATATAACTACACTTTGTGGCTTACTTTTTTGCTTGGATGTTTGTCATTTATTCCATTTCTATCACTATTTGACTTGTTAGTAATAATCTAGTATATGGTAACATTATTAGAAAATCTATTTAAAATATTTGCACTTTCTTCCAGCTTTTGAATATAAGGAGGACTGCCCTATAACTGTGTTTCAGTTTTGCTTAAGGTACCAGAGCTGAATTCAAGGACACTATGCTGAGCTACACACCTGGTAGTTTTATCACTTATTTGTCACGAGGTTGCCCTGGCTGGCCCAGATGTTGATCTTCCTGCTTCAGCTTCCAAGTTGTTGTGATTACGGGCATGCACCAACATGCCAAATATTGATTTGTTTTGTGTGCCTTATTTTTTTTATGAATTTGGACCATTTTCTTGACAAGGACACAGTAGAAGGAAAGAAATAGGAGGAGAAGGTGAATTTTCAAAGTCAAATGTAAGACACCTAGCAGAATATCAGCGGTTCCTTAAAGTTTCTGCCCAGAAGATGTGTGCTGCTTAGCAAATGTGCAGCCCACAGCTCTGCACTCCCCCCTCTTCCCCAGGGATGCTTTCCCCTCAGGCCCTGCTTGGCTCACCTCAGGACTGTTCCGGCTGGAAGTTGTGCTGCGGGCCAGTCAGTCAAATTCAACCAGGTCAGAAACCAGTCAGTCCCAATCATTCTAACATGCTTGCACTCACACGCTGCTGGACACTAGTACTAGCATTGTGGAATAAAACTGAAACTAAATATAAAATGCTGGGCTCCCCACTGGTATGGCAGCTCACTGTTAGATGCCCTGGAAATGCATAGGTTTACTTTTGTCAAAATAAAATGGGCTTCTCTTGTGCAAAAAGTGCCCTGCAAATGCCCAGGGTTGGGAAACCTAACAGCTCAGTGACAAGAACACTCTGGAGACAGAAACAATGCTGGTTGGCTCATTTTAGGAATAATGTATGAGCCACTCTTGCTTGAGGCTTCAGTGTAAATGAAAGTATTATGGTCTAGTGACTCATTCGTTCCACAAATATATGTGGGTGTTTTAAGTATGTGCTTGCTCTGTTCTAAAAGCTAGAAATATAACCACAAATGAGATACTATCACGCGTGCCTTCATTAATCTTATGCGCTGGTGAGATTTGCATGAGTTTTGAAGGAACAACAGAACATTTTCACCTCCCAAGAAAGAAAATACCACATTTTAGGTCTATAATTTAGCTAAGTGGCTTACTTTTCTAAATACCAGAAACTGGGGCCTCACAAATCATATCCTCCTGCCTCACCTGATGCACTTGGTGCAGCTTGACTAACCACAGTGTACCCTGCTTCACAGGAGAGAGTGTTACATTTTTGTATACTCTAACTCAATTAGAAACTCTTTTTTATTCTTTTATGTATTTAGTACAGGATCTACAGGGTCTCACTATGCAGATCAGACTCACAGTGATTCTCCTGTTTTCAGCCTCCAAAGCCCTGGGATTATGGGCACATGCCACCACACCCAGTCTCAATCACCGTCTCAGCATGCCCCTGGACGGGACCAGCATGGCACACTGGAGATTGAACCCCAGCTGCTGCACTCTGCCTAAGCAGGCGCTTTAGTCTGCTGAGATAGCTTGCTGGCCTAGAAAGTCTTTAAAAATAAATGATCAAAGTGTTGCTCCCCCTGAGATGCCCTAGCTCTCCCACCATAGCTGTCTTGCACTTGCTGACAAGACTGCCAAGCCAGTGGTAAGCTGGCTTTTTAGCTGCTGAACAGCAGACTCACTTAGCACCCCTTAGTAGGGCAGCACAGAGATCCCAGCATACTGTACTCTGAGATGACACACTTCTGCTGAGGTAGGCTCTATGTCTCCTTACCTTTTGCTGTAGTGAATGGTTCCCAATAATAAATTTGCCCTAAGAATCTTGGCAGCCAGAGCACCTTTGTCTTTTACCAGTGTCAGAGACTTTAAATACTCTGAGGAAGGCTGGAGTGTACCTTACTGGTGGAGGCCAGGCTTAGCATGCACAAGGGCATTGGCACTGGTTCAACTTCCAGGAACAAAAATAAATATATAAATAAAGTGACATGCAATGGAGAACAGGAGGATGGTGGTCCCTTGCCATAGGTAGCTTTCACAGTGTGGTTTTCATGACATGTAAAAAAATCATTTTTTTATTTGATTATGTAGTTCATGAGAGTCCCAATATGTAGTCATCCAACATTTGTATTTTAGGAGAGTGTGTGCTAACAACATGCACACACTCACTGGCACACTGCACATACACGCCCTTTTAGTCAGTTAAGGTTGCATCTTCCCCATAGGATAGAAGATGCTAGTACAGGTGATGGACAGGCCCCTACCCATGACAGCTCTGCATCTGGAAGACTGAGCTTCACCCTGACACCTAAGGCTGCAAGTCATGACAGCACCCATATCACGTACCAATAAAAAAGCACCAGGAGGGTGATTATTGTGCTGCTCACAACACAAACAACATTTGTTTTTCACTAAAGAACATAAAGCTTTGTGTGTATTAAATGAGGCTTATTAATATGACATTCTCTTTGCATCTTATTTAAGAGGAAAAAAACAGAGTTCATATGCACAACGTATGTATAATGTACACATGTGTATATTTATATAATTAATATTAGCTACTACACAGTGAGGTTAATTGTTGCCTCTCTGAACACTTAATCTGTTAGCAGTTGATAAATCCCACCCTGAATAGAAGTGGCTGGTATTTAGGTCACACAAAGTCATTGCCGTTTTTTAATTTAAACTGCACTAGATTAAAACACAAGAGTGTTTCAGGAGGACAATTCAGAAGCAGCAGCAATAGGCTGTCATTTGGTGTAAAAAGTTTCCACAGCACACCCCAGGGACACGTTAATCAAAGCTTTTTAATGGATTCAGTCTGATCTGTGACAGGCTTTGTTCCAGAGATGGCATTTGCTGGATAGAGGGGCAAGTTATCAATAAGACACAGTAATTGCAGGGAGTGATTGAGCTGCATTTCTAGGGCTTCACATCATCCAGCTCTCTCTCTCTCTCTCTCTCTCTCTCTCTCTCTCTCTCT
>NDGM011208806.1:1912-15779 GCA_002564305.1 Octomys mimax | reverse complement strand
GGTACTGAAGTTCAAGTGCAACTCTACAAAGTGTGGACTTACCCAGCTGTGCCTGTCTTGGGTATGGCTGATGTGCTCAGCTTCTTCCCACTGATGCCCTTGATGGTGAACCTGTTGTGCCCTAGAGCTGGGGTGGGGCTGGGTCTGCGGTACCTGGAACTCAGAAGAAGATCCTACTCCGCGGGCAGGGATGAGGAGGAGCGGTGGAGTGGCGGGAGGCATCGGAAGGGGGTTGGAGAGGGTCCAGCCCACGCTACGCCTTGGCTGGGAGTAGTCCCGCCGGCGCAGGCTAGCAGGAAGCTCTCCGCACACTGACCAGAGCTGGGGTGGGGGTGGGTCTGGGTCACCAGGAACTCAGAAGAAGATCCTACTCGGCGGGTGAGGTCGGGGAGGAGCGGCGTAGTGGTGGGGGAGCGTCCGAAGGGGCTGGGAGAGGGTCCGGCCCACGCTTCGCCTTGGCTGGGAGTAGTCCCGCCATCGCAGGCTAGCAGGAAGCTCCCCTTTTCCTTTATTTGTAAGATAACTAAGTGCTTGCATATTTTATTTAATCTTTCAAGGAACCCGCTTTTCAAATCATTTATTGTTTCTTTTCTATTCTTTTGCTAGTCTCCATTCCATTAATTTCTGCACTAATCTTTAAAATTTCTTTCCTTATACAAGATCTGGGTTTGGGTTGTTCTTGTTTTTCTAAGATCTTGAGATGCAACATTAGGTTATTTTTTGGGCCTCATTCTATTTTTCTGATATGGGCATTCACCACTCCAAAGTTCCTCCTAGGACTGCTTTCACTGTGTCCCATAAGTTCTGTTATGTTGTACTGGCATTGTCATTTATTTATTTATTTATTTATATTTATTTTTTGATGGAACCAGGGATTGAACTCAGGCCCTCCCACTTGCCAGGGAAGCACTTATTCCACTGAGCCATCTCCCCGGCCCCGGCATTGTCAGTTAGTCCTAAGAATTTATTCCTCCCTTAATTTCTTCTGTAACTTATTGATAATTCAAGAAAGATACTGAATTTCTATAAACTTACATAGTTTATTTTTCTTTTTAAAGAGAACAAACAATAGTAAAAAATTATAATTGATACAGAATTTCACTAAACTGATAGAAATTCAACAATAGTTGTTAAATTTCATGTTGCCTTTATATTAGTTGTCAGATTAACAGATATAAGTATGAAAAATTGGTTAAAATATTATAAAAACTTAAAAAGGAGAGAAAATTTTAGGCATTAATTGCTCCTTTCAATAGACCCCAAGAAATCAGCAGTTCACTGTGGTTAGGTGGATAGCTCAGTAGAGTAAGCACCTGTCTGGCAAGTATAAGTTCCTGAGTTCAGTTCCCTATAACACACACACACAAAAATCAGTAGTACAATTATCAAGCTATCCTTTGCATATTACATATACATTTCTTTCATCCTTCCTTATTTTCTTCTGTGGTTTCTTTTGCTGTTGATTTCCACTTACATAACAATGATCAATATGCATTGTAAGATATCAATTTTTTTGCATTTACTTAGACATGCTTTATTAACTAGCATGTGGTCTGTTTTGAAGAAAGGACCAGGTAAAGTAAAAAAGATAGTGTATTATGTCCTGGTGGAATACTGTAGATATCCATTAAGTCCATTTGTTTGCAGATTTAGTTAAACTCTGATTTTTGTTGTTTTTAGTTGATCTATTTGTGATATTTGGTTTTTGAGATTCCCCCCACTATAATTGTGTTGATGTTTATCTCATCTTTTATGTACATTAGAATTTGCTTTATGAAATTGGGCACCACATGGCTTGGTGTATGTGTTTGTAATTGTTAACACTTATTGGTAGTTCCACTAACTCATATGTCAGGTTCTTTTTTGCCTCATTTGTTCAGCTTTGGTTTGAACTTCAATTTGTCTGAAAATAGGACAGCCACTCTTACTTGTTCAGGGGTTTCCAGTTGCATGGATTATTGTTTTCCATCTTTAGATTTTTAGTCTATGAATTTCTATTTTGATAAATGAATTCCTTTGTACAGTATAATGTTGGACTTCATTTCTTGATTCAAAGTAGAACAAGGTCAAATAAATCGGCTAATTGTGTCTTTGGTGAATTAAGTCATAGCTAATAGATACTGACTTACTCCTGTCATCCTGTTATTTTCCTTTTGCTCTTTTACTTTCTTTCTTTCTACTTAATTACTGTCCCTTCCTGATGTATTCATTTTGCTGGACATTTTGACATTGGTAGCTTCCCTGTCTCTTTCTAGGAGGTTCTTTAACTTGGGGATGTGTGTTAGGTGGTCCTTAATTTCCTTAGGTTTTATCAGGAAAATGTCTTATTTCTCAATCAATTTTGAAAGATTATTTTGCAAGATATAGCAGTCTGGGGTGAAATTTGTTTTCTTTAAGAGCCTGAAAAACTTCATTCCATGATCTTCCTGAGGGGTAACCTCAGGTTTGTATTGAGAAGTTTACTTTTTAGGTGATTTGTTGCATTTTTTTTTTTTTAGAAGCCTTAAGATTCAATTTTTGTGTTGTATTTCTGGTATTTTAATTATTATGTGTCATATAATTTTTCCCCTGATCATTCCTATTTGGAGTTAACTTACCTGTATGATAAATTCTTTTTCCATGCCTGGAAAGTTTTCTGCTATTACTTGTTGGAAATATTTTTAATTAAAAAAAATTTTATTATGTATTTGGTACAGCGTCTCCCTAAGCAGCTTGAATTCCTAGGGATCCTCCTGTTTTCAGGCTCCCAAGCACTGGGATTACAGGTGTGTACCACCACACCCAGACTCAGTGGTCAGCTCCAAATGCCCAGGGGCAGGGCCGGCATGGCATATGGTCCTGGGGATGGAACCCTGGTCCCTGTGCTTGCCTAAGCAGGTGCTTAGTCCACTGAGCCATCTTGCCAACCCTGAAAGACTTTTTTATGCCCTGTGTGCTGCCTTCTGATTTTTCATTAATTCTAATTGGTGTTATATTAGACCTCTTTTTGTCACCTAGGAGTTGTTGGGTCCACTTTTTATGTTCCCTTGTTGTTTTTAAGGTATCTCCTATTAGCTGATGACTGACCACAGCCCTGAACTATGTTCTGATGTTTTGCCTTCACATTGGTTTCTGTTGCTGTTCATACTCCCATGCTTTTAACCTCCTAGATTCATTTGGAACTTTCTTATGGGCTCCAATTCTTTTCTACTGCTGGTCATTCATGTTTTGCATTTTTTCCTTTAGTTCCACTAGCTGTTTATTAGTGTCTTCTCTAGACTTGCTGATCATTTGCTTCATTAGTCGTTATGTGATTGGTTATATCTTCTTTAAATATGTGAAGAACCTTAGAGAACTGGCTTACCTTCGTTTGTTCCCTTTCAGACATATCTGATGTGCAGCTTATAATTTCTGTCCCTGTAGTACTTTTGGGGCAGTTGAAAGTTTCTGGAGGCATTTTGTCTTTTCATATTTCTAGGAATTTGTGTGTGTGTGTGCGTGTGCGTGTGCGCACACACACACATGCTGTGGCATTATATTTTGTGTCTAGATGTCCTCCCAAAGCCTCACACAGACATGGGGGTGAGGCTTTTCAAAGGTGGATGAATCTAGAGTTTGTAATTGACTCATGGTCCCATGCTGGGATTAAGGATCTGAGTGTTACACTCTAGGGCAGGAGCCCTGCACACAATATAAAGGACAGAAAGAGGCTTGCCTTGCCCTTCCCTTCCTTGCTGCTTTTGCTACTTTCTGCCTGTCATGAACTATTATCCTTTTGAAGCCACCCTGCTGTGGCACCAGTTGATTATAGACTGAAACCTAACCAACTGTGAACTAAAGAAACCTTTTTTGCTTTAACTTTGGTTGTTGGGTATTTTGCCTTAGCAATGAAAGAAAAGTAGAGACCCAGCACTGGGGAGGCTGAAAACAGGAGCACTATGAGTCTAAGCTGTGTAGCGAGACCCTGTACCAAATACATTAAAAAAGGAAAGAAAGTAGCTAAGATGTGTGAATTGCAAATGTTTTGGCCCAGCGCCTCACTCTTTGGGAGTGAGCCACAGCATGACTTGACTCCCAAGCAATCTAGGTACTAGCATAGAGTGAAAACCAATTTCTGTCTACTATGTTACATTGCCTGTTGTACCAAATTCAGGGACAACAATGGCATCAAATGTCAACTGGATATTGACAAACCTTGGGAACCACTCATATATAGCTCTTCACCAAAACAAAGGGGACCCTGATTTTAGTTATGACAATCAGCCCCACCCCCATCTTGCCCTATAGTAGTTCAGAATGCTGATTTTTGTTGGATGTTGGCAGGAGTGCCAGAGCTCAAACATACTTCTAGGTTAAATGCCTCTTCTCTAGGACCACCTCATCTGATCATTTCTTCCACCAGCCTGGCCTCCCACAGTGGAATACAGGCCCCATGATCTTCCTGGTCTCAGGCCTTTACAGGACCCTAGAAAATCCTTATTTGGCTTTTACCTTCTCCAAGCATATCTCCCAAGACTGTCGTTCACTCAGTCTCTGTTGAAGGGACCACTTCTGTCCTGAAGGGACACTCTCCTCCCCAGTTTTGGTCTCCTCTTCAATCAGGTGAGTCTATGGGTCATTACCTTTGTTTCCCTGTGCTGTGGAGAACCCAGGGACTAGAGGTAGGAGGGCTTAGTTTCCTAGTCATTCCATCTCCTGCATGGTCCCTGCACAGCCATGGCCTCATCTGGGGGTGGAAGAGCTGCTTCCCAGGTTGTTCCAGGTTCCAGCAGGACTCTTCAGTGGGCAGACACATCCAAGAACTATGCATTTCTGATTGGATTTATTCCTGTTTCTAGCTTATTTGATTTCTTTTTGGGGTTTCAGTGTTTTTCTTTTTCTAATACATATGGAATTAGTTTTTTATTATAGTTTTTAAATGTGTAGGAAAGCACTGCTTCTTATACATATCTGTGGTATGATTTCTTAACCATATTATGATCTATGATTGTTTAATTTTTGAGACTTTTTGTTCACTGAATTATCTATACCTATTAAATTGTGTCTCATTGCATTGCCTCGGGCTTCAAGTTCACTGTTGCAGTTATGATTCTTCACCATTACGTATAAATATTATAGCACAATCTCATAATCTTTGCTATGCTATGACAGCATGCTTTTACAATCTACTGTGACTTTTATTAAGAATTTGAGTTGAATTTTATCAAATTCTTTTAAAACATCTGTTGAGATAATCATATACTTTTCCTTTCCTATTTGTTGGAGAATTGCATTAGTAGGTGAGCATATGCTCAATTGCCTCAGCATTCCTGAGAGTTCTTCTTTGTCATAAGTATTTATCACTCAATATGCTACCACATAGTACCAGTGTATAGGACCAGTGGTGTCCGCTGTATAGTAGTGATACATATGACGTATACTATTTTATAGGGAATAAATGAGCTTAAGTTTTGAAGAGTTATGGCAGAGTTTAATTTTTTTTATGTATTTAAGTCACTTAATATTCATGAACCTTAGTTCCCTCTTGAGCGTAATTTTCTCAGGCAACATGAAAAGATCCTACCATCACAAAATAGCCATTAACATTCCATGAAATTGAGACTGGGCATGGCGGCATACACCCATAATCCCAGCACTTGAGAGGCTGATAACAGGAGAATCACTATGAATCTAATCTACATAGTGAGACCTTGTAGACCCTGTACCAAATACATTACAAAAAATCCATGAAATTGTAAAAATCTGATACTGTAAGACTGCTATGTACATGCCATTTACTACTCATAGTGTTTAAGAAAACCAAGTGATTCTGTTTATAAACTCCATATAGTAAGCATGGAAATATATCACTGTATCCTCTATTAAGAATGAACTGAGTGCAATGACTTACCACTTTGTGTAGCTATCCTTTATTTTAGTTATTAGCTCCATTCATCGAACAGATGAGGAAACCAAGACACCTAAGTTGATATTTTTCTAGATAGCACCAATGTTAGGGAATATTTTATATATATATATATATATATATATATATATATATAATGTCTTGGGGTTAATTTCTTTTAGAGTAAGGACTACTTTAATGGTTATAAAAGTGGCCCATGAACTGATATTCTGAAGATTATCCACTAGATGGCATTATGAGTCTATCAGAATTGTTTAACTAAGCATTTATTCACCAGTTAATACTAACTAAAGAAAGATATTAGTAGACAGAAGTTAGTACTATTCTCATTATCTTCAGGAAAGTTACCTTTTCCTATTTTGTCTAATATAAGCTAAAAGTAGCAACTAACTGTTTAGGGAGAATATTGTTCAGCCTTCCCTTAAAAGCAGTCATGTCTATAAGAAAAAAGAAGCTCTACAAATGCACAGGATATATGCTCAGAACAATAAATGTCAGTAAGATATTTCACTAAAATAATGAAACATAGTTATGTACTCAATTGAGTTACATAATCTCTTTATGAGATAAGTGGATTCCAAAAGAATCCAGACACATATATCCATGACAGAATTAAACATAGCTTTGAAAGGAAGCTGAGTAGGATAACAATACTTAAATTATTTTAATTGAGAGAGGATTTCTCTTTCTGTCATTTTGGGACTACTGTTGACAATGAAACATCTAGATGGATGAATTTTAGATAGTAATAATGATATAGAAATTAATAATTCTTAAGAGAATTAACTGAACATAGGACCAGACAATTTTTTTCTCTCTGTCCCCTCTCCCATTCTCCATGTTCTCTCTCTCCCTCCATCCTTCCCTATGTCCCTCCATCCCTCTCCTTTCTTTCTTGGACTGTACATTGAACCCAGGTGTCTTTGCACTATGCTATGTCCTCAGCTCTTATTTTTATGTTTATTTCAAGACAGGACTCGCGAACTTCCCATGGCTGGGTTCATATTTGCAATCCTCCTGATGCAGCCTCTCAGATGCTGGTGTCACAGTCATGTGCCACCCACCTGCCTTGTGCCAGGACTGTTTAGAAGGGCTCACTGAGGGGAACATTTGCACACTCCAACATGGCTTTTTAAAATATTTATTCTTTCTAAAAACTTCATTTGTCACAGTTCTCCACCTCCTTCCTATACTTTTACGCTCTTACAGGTGGCCCTTCTTTATGGTGGTTTGATTTGTAATGTCTCAACATTTTTTATTTCATAATTTTTTCAAGGAAACTCACTTAGTAGAAACTCTGACTTGAATGTTGATCATTTCCCCAGCTTGTCGCATGCACTTCAGTAGTCTGTCATGATATTGGGTGGCATCAGTAGGCTGAGGAGATGATGACCCTCTGCAGCACTGTCCGCGCTGTGATGTGTGTGATATTGTCAGTGCAGTAAGTGTATCATTTGAGACTTATTTTGTTTTGAGTGGGTTTCATTGGGATGTAACTCCATGTAAGTCGAAGTGCATCTGCATGTTTTGGAATGAGATATTTTTTATTTTATCTCTTGAGAAAGAAAGAAGAATCCTAAGTCAGTAAGTCACACTGTTCACAGCAAAACAGAGTATGTCCTTGGTCATATTTTGCATGTTCCTTTTATCAAAAGGTTGATGATGGTTAAATGCCTACTAGCTTTCAAAAGAATCTCCTTACAACTATGAAATACAGATCTTCTTTAATTTATTTTTAGTTTTGTGGTACCAGATCGAACTTGGGGCCTGGAGCTTGCCAGGCAGGTGCTTATGCCACTGAGCTATCTCCCTGGCCCTGAAATATAGATCTTTTATCCACAATTATCTAATGAGTCTTATCAGTGAACAGGCCTGATAAGCAAGAGACCAACTTGCAATGTCTGGGCGGCTGAGAAAAGAAGGAAAACACCCCAAAGACATAACATATAATCACCTCATTATCTATGTGTAAAAAGTCATAGATGTCAGGAAACCTAAGAGAATTAATGCAGCTGCTCTGCATTACAACTGGAGCTTCCAGCTTTGCCTCACAGCTTGGGGAATTTGATCTCCTTTGTTAATTAGTAAATGGAGAGCATTCTAAGACATGCCATTCCTCTAAGTCATAGTTCAAATAGGACATTCAGAGTCAGGTTGCCCAATCTTCAAGTGTTGAGTCATGCTGGCTAAAGGGCAGAGGGCAGGGGGTAGAAGACACAGACTTGTACCTCATGCAGGTCATGGGAATCACAGTCACTCCTTTCTAGAACTGGAGAGCTCTTTAGGTCCCTGCGTCAGAATTTTTAACCAATAGGCATAAGAAAAAGTCTAACTGGCCCTTTTAATTCAGAGGGAGAAAAATGTTTGGAATGTTATTTGTGTAACTGACCTCAACTCGGCAAAACATGCCCAGGCAGGTAAGCAGACTTTGCTGTTCTGCAGGTAAAAGTCGCAATGCACTTTTAATGTTTCACAGACAAAAATACTTGTCATGGGACAATACTATCATCTGCACAAGGCAAGATTCTAGTGTAACGTGATTCATTTAAAAGATTAACAAGCAGAACAGAACATATTTGGTCAAATAATGTTGACTCCTCTCAGAAGTGATATATCTTGTCTTTTGGGAATAAATTTGGGTTTTGGAAGTAGCCAAAATGTAGGAAGCTTGAAGGTGTGCAGATAATTACTTTAAAAAGCTATTGGGAAAGGTTGAACACTATAGCTTTAATATCTTAATTCTAAATAGAAGTGTGTTCACACTTTCCCTGCCTGTGCTAAGGATACTT
Source organism: Octomys mimax (assembly GCA_002564305.1). NCBI lineage: Eukaryota > Metazoa > Chordata > Mammalia > Rodentia > Octodontidae > Octomys > Octomys mimax. The sequence continues at coordinate 7,106 of NDGM011208806.1, read as the reverse complement.
GACCTGGCGAGTATTTGTTTGTGGTATTTGTTGCTTTTTTTCTAAAATTGAATACTCCATAGCAAAGAACAGAGCAACTGAGAGTACACATGATGTCCTTTCAAAGGACCCATAAACTGTAACTGGGTTTACTGCGTAAGGATGTGCACATTAAAAGGACTGAAATTTTGATGGTTTTCATTATAAGGAATTACAAAAGTCATCTGGATTTATCAAGTGAGTTCTGGATTTTCTAACTACTATGTACAGTGCTCTAGGAATATATTCTGGGATTTTTTTTTAAAGCCAAAATTTTTAATCTTTATCATTGTTTCATTTGACGGAGAGGAAACATGAGTAGAGAACACAGAAAGGGAATCTGATTGAGATCTTACATGGAAAATTGACTTAACCTAGTCTCTGTCTTCTTGAATGACGGAATCACCTGATTTATGCCACCACTTCAGAATGAGAGGTTTGGAGTAGGCAAAAAGGAAATGTTCCTAGACAAAACTTGCTCTCTGCCCTGAGTTTTGAGTTGAAGTGTAACTAGAGGCTCCCTACCCAGAAAACTTTAAGTAGAACAATGCACTATTTTAGCAGGAATGGTGACATCTTTATTGGCAAGTCATTGAGATCTTTGTTTTAAAATTTAAAGCAAAGATTATTATTTACAAAGGTTTGGATTTTGCCAATCTTGATCAAACTATAACTGAAGAAAAAAGAAACATCGATGTCTGTAAATTACAGTAACTCATGATGTAACTTTGAACGATGTCACTCAAATGAGCTATATGTAATAAGTTATGTGTCATATACTATATATTCATATATATATAGCATATATTATCACATATCAAAGGATATTTGGATAATTTTCTGTTGGATCAAATCTTTCTATGGATTTAGGTGAGATTTTCAGAACATTTTGTATTATTCAATATATTATTCTGCCATAAGAAGCTTAAGTGTTTAAAGTACAATTACTCTCATCACAGGACATGGGACCATTGATATTATAAGCATTTCTCTCCTCACCAAGTCACACAATATTAGCCTTCCATGCCATCATCAAAAATGAGCCTTTAGGAAAGGAGTGAAGATTTAAATGAATGCAATGGGTTTACATTTTAGTGAGTGCAAAGCCAGTAAGTACAAAGATGTGATGAAAGAGCTTAGAGAAGTTTGTCTCTTATTATTTTCCTGGGGCAACCTCTACGTATTCATCTAGGAAGGTGCACACAGGGCTGGGCACATTTCTGAGCATGCTCAGTTTGAAGTCACAGAGTACATATTCAGAAAGGATCCACTAATGTGTCTTTATGAAAAATGTAGTATTATAATGAATAGAGTTTACTCTGGTCACCTAAGGAATGATTAAGAATGACTCAGTGACCTTGACTTACTACTCATAAATTTTTCCAAATAGTTTTAGATTAAACAAAAGAATGACTTTTAAGGTATACATATAGTCTTTTAAAGGGGCAATGGCTTTCTCCTCTAAGCATAAGAGTTTGCCCTAACTGGCCTACCTCACTTGGGAGACAACAGTAAGGCAACTGGAAAGAAGTTTACTGGAAGGAATGCTCATCGTGGGAACGAGTTGATCCACCTCTACCCATGAGCAGCTGTGTGTCTTTGTGAAAACCATGACCTCCTCATGCTTCAGTTTCCTCAAATATAGAGTGTGGAGAGTTTTAAACGCAGTGGATTTCCAAGTAGTCTGTACGTTAGAATCCCCAGAGACATTGCAAGAGTGCAAAAGCCAGTAAGTACAAAGACATTGCAGTTCCTTGAAATAAGGAATGTGTTGTATCCCTAGAGCCCACCACAACACACAAAACTTAAAGTTGTCATACTCAGTGCATATTAATATAGAAGAATGTTATGATTTAGATCTAAAATGTCCCCTGAGGACTCAGTGCAGTCATGTGCTTTGGAAAGTTATTGAATCATAAGGACACCATTTTCATCACTAGATTAATCCACTAATGAAGTCAGAGCTACATGTACTATACTATTAGGAAGTGGTGGCTGATCAGAAGAGCTATGTCATAGGGAGGGAGTAATTTTGCCCCTGGCTCCTCCCTTGTCTCTACTCCCTGGCTGTCATGCACAGAACAACTTTCCTCACGATGTCCATTATAAGCATTTCTCTCTTTACCAAGTCAAACAATATTAGTCTTCCATGCCATCATCAAATAATAAGCATTTAGGAAAGGAGTGAAGATTTAAGTGATTTAACCCTTCTACCTTGAGCCGGCCACCCATGCATAGCTGAACCCTCTGAACCCAGGAACCAAAAGAACCATCTCCCAAAGTTGGTCCAGTTGACAGGAAAGTAAATTATACAAATGTCCAGGTAAATTTGGGTTTCAGATAATGAATAAATTTTAGTATTAATATATCCCATATATTAATCTGATAATCTTACACATAAGAAGATGTTAAAGATTGTTTTGGAGATGGAAGAATATCATCAAGCATCTATTGATGGCAATTTTAATGAAGAGGGCAAAATAGTAGAAGCAATATGTTTCCAATGTTTCTCAGTCACACCACATGGAAGCCTGTTGTTTATTCCCAAGCTTTAGCAGATGTGATTAAAGTCTCTTGTCATTCTCTGACTAGAACTATGATGTGATGTTTTAGGCTGTAAGCAAAGTAGACATCAATTAAAATAGCTCAAGCCATAAAAGAAACGGATGGACTTACTTGACCAGAGGTTTAGGGATAAGATGAAATCCCCAAGAACTGAAATGACTCTTTCACCTTTAAGGGACAACATTCTCAGGTGTGTTGCTTTTCACCTTTAGGTTTGTTCTCTTGTGGTTCCAAAATGGCTAGTTCCTCTCATATCATAGCTTCAGTAAATATAGAGAAAAAGAGGAAGCATGGTTTTATATTTTGTATCTTTGTTTCACTAGGGGAAAGATCTTTCCTAAAAATTTTTTCTTTAGAAGACTTCTTAGAATTAGTCAAAATTTTGGGAAATGTCCATGCCTAAGCCCAAAAGGAGGCTACCACATAATTTTTAGTGTTTTACTTGTGATGGATTGAGTGAAATAAACACATAGCTACTTGGCTTCTGGGCAAGACTGAGAGTGTGGGAAGTAGTTTACCGTTTTTAGGATGTAGTTCCTTTGAAGGGCTTTGTGCACTGAATAAAAACAAGATGTATATGTCAGCTCCAACCTTTATATGCATTTAACCATATTATCTTTGAGCCAGAATGTTTTGAGCTTTAAAAACACAAATTTTCATCCGTTTCTTTTCAAGGATTGGGGAAAAAATTGCAGAGCCCCTTTCCTTTGTTGCATTATTCACTTCAATTTTTTATGCTAAGAACATGGCACAAAATCCCACAACATGCACACTGGAATCTGGGAAGAAATGGTGGAATTCCCATTTCATACTGTCGGTAGGAATTGTAGTCGGGATCCATCCCCATGTACTTCGAGTGTTATTAGAAGGAAGGTAATACAGACCATTTCTGTTTGATACCAGTGAATGCTCAGGATTCTCGAGGTGTTCTGCTCCTCACGTGTTTTAGCCTTCAATTGCCCTAATCAGATAAAGTAGCACGATGTTCCACTGTTCAGGAATACTTAATTAGCCTCAAGACCTACAAGAGGGCTCTGGCTTCAATTTTCACATAATGTTACATGTTTTTGCTCATCATGTAAGGGGGAGATGTAGCTGGAATACATTCTTTCACAGTGCTCCTCAAGGAAAAATATTCAAGCTTATTTTCCCAAAGCTTATGTAAAATTCCAAGTGGTACACCAAATACACTTAAAGTGCCACAGATGCAGAAAAGAGAAAACTAGTATTTAATGAATAGCTTTGGTATGCCAGACACAGTGCTAAATGTCTGGCATCTTGGATTTATTTAATCTTGAAAACAACTTTTTGACTTATTTCATAGGTTATTGATTCATTCAAGGTCATATAATCTAATGAGCATCAGAGGGAGAATGAGAATTACTGCCAAAGACAGTGTCTGCAAAGGAAGATATGTGGAGCCTTTATAAATATACACTTGATAAGGTAGTTTTCTTCTAGGCCATATCTTTGCCTGTCTGTTAAAACAATCTCTCAGGGCTGAGTTTCAGAGCAAACTTTACACCCAAAACAGAACTCATCATCATTAGTGGGTTATCCAATCACAGATATTTTCTTCAGAGTGACTTGTATATGTTCTACTGCCCCCTGGCAGAGATAGGCACATTCTTTGGAATTCACTCCATTGTACATTCCAAACATAGCAAATCAATCATTAATTATTTTCAGGAAGAGGGGTGAAAGTTCTCTTCCTTTTTGGGATGATATGATAGAACAATGAAAAACAGAACTCTGGGTACTTGGTAGTTAAGCATATCTGATCCAACATCTCAAATGTGCAGCCAGTCAAATTCTATACTGCTTTATCACTTCCTGAGAGCAAAGGGAATTTTGTACTGAGGGAACACTTAGCATCTGTATCCTCCTATCCTAACCAAGTAAATGTGATTTGAGAGATAAAATGTTATAGTTTTTAAGTCTTGATGTGTATGTTGAGTTCCTCAAAAGTACTCTGAGCTATACATAAGAGTTTGTAATGGCCATTTAAGATAAAAGAGTTGAGAATACAGTGAAGAAAATTAAGCAATGTACTCAAGATACCTGACAAAAGCATAAAAGAAATATTTTTTCTTTTTTAAAAAATGTATTTGAAGGGGCTGGGGAGATGGCTCAGTAGAATAAGCGCTTGCCTGGCAAGCTCAAGGATTTGAGTTCAATCCCTGGTTCTGCAAAAAAAAAAAAAAAAATGTATTTGATTGTTACAGGGTCTCACTACGCAGCTTATAGTGATCCTCCTGTTTTCAACCTGGGGGGTGAGGCTGGTGCAGCATGTCTGCCAGGGATCAAACCTTGGTCCTTACACTTGCCTAAGCAGGTGCTTAGTCCACTGAGCTATCTCACCAGCCCTTAAGAGCATGGATTTGAACTCTGCTTTTCCAAAGTGATGGTTTCACATTAAAGAATTAACAGTTTAGCTCACTCTCAACGCTAATATTGTTTACTTAGAGAAATGTCTTATCAATCTATCTTTTTTTTTTCTTGCTCCGAATGCCTTCAGGGCAGGTTTGGCTGGCTTGAGCTGTGGGGGTCCAAGCACAGCAACCTGAGCCTGACTGCTTTGTTGAAGCAGCCACTTAAAGAACTGAGCTAA
>NDGM011208749.1:0-11961 GCA_002564305.1 Octomys mimax | reverse complement strand
TCTCTCTCTCTCTCTCTCTCTCTCTCTATATATATATATATATATATATATATATATATGCCATTGCTAAATGGAAGTGATATTACTGAAGGAATATCAATAGCCAATGACTGTACTAAAACGTGCAGGGTGGTCACAAGCATGAAATGGGATAGTGCACCGGAAGAGTGTGGCACACAGTAGGTGCTCTGCCCAGGAGAGAGAACTCCCTCCTCTCAGCCCAGCGTGTCCCCAGAGGCCCACCCAGTAATTCAGGTTTTGCTACATACGCACAGTCTTTTTGGCTGGCCAGACTGAGGCTGCTTGAGACTCCTGCACCGGAGCTGTCCAGGCTGCTGCCGAGATGTAGCCTTCTCATGTGCCTCACCACGGCTGTGGCATTAAAGGCTTGCTGAAATCGAAGAAAGAAAGAAAGATTAACCAGACAAAGTATCCAGCAACTTAGAAAAGACTCTGATGCCTTCTTTTAATTTCTGTTTACCCTGAGCCTGGTACATGTCTTCATTCTCAGAATACTTTAGGAAAACAACGTACACTGCTCCTTCTTCCAAAGAGGTGTGAATTTGTTTTAGCCCACTCCCTATCGAAATGTATTTTGGAGATTTAAAAAGTTTTCTTCTGATACCATAAAAATACGGAAGCAATTTGAAACATCTTCTCCATAATTTAAGAGACTTTTTGAATAAAATATATTATAATAGTTGAATGTGGCAGATTGGGTTTTTAAACTAGTATTTACATTCTTATAAATGGTACTTTGTCCTAAGTCATGCATTCCTGATGAATAAAGTAGGTCAAGGGAATTAATTTTGTTTCTGTACAGCCTCTCACTGCTGGCTTTCACGGTCAGAGAGCTAGCTCTCCATTACCCACACAGATGACAATGTAGAGTTTAGGCATCTGTAGATGGACACAGACATGTTGCATTTAAATCTATCAAATTTTTACCAGAAAATATTGATGACTTAAACACAAATTTTCTGTTTTCTCTCTCCTTTCCATTATTACTTTAATAAAAGCTTACTGGGCCAGTGAGATAACTCAGCAGACTAAGTGCCTGCTTTGGCACGTGCAGGGATCAGGGTTCAATCCCTGGCATGGCATGCTGCACCAGCACCACCCTTGCTGAGCCAGTCACCAAGAATGGGCGTGGTGGTGCATGCCTGTAATGCCAGCATCATCGGGGAGGCTGAAAACAGGAAGATCTCAGCTGCATAGTGAGACCTTGTACCAAATACATTAAAAAAAACTTAGTATTCAGAGTTTTAATGAAGTAAAGAGTAGCTGAAAGAGTGTATAGTGATTAACAGGTAGTGAAGGAGTTAAGAGCCCGCCTGACACTGCCTCTCAGTTACAGAAGGGACATCTTTAGTCACACACTTCATTCCTCTTACACTATGACTTAATTACTATCAATTAAAATGAGTGACATTAGTGAAGATCTAGGGGTTTCTATCCACTCTCAGGGGACAGTAACCTTTAGAAATAGATACGCTCATAGAGCAGGGCAAATTTCAGGAGAGTGGGTACCATCACCAGAAAACTAGTCAGTGCACGACTTACTCTCCACTTGCTCTTTGCGAAGTTCTTCCGGATCTGGGCGCTAACAGATTCATGAATGTTTTTGTTGAGGGCAGTGTCACCAGCAATCCTGAAATAAAAGCAAAGAGCCATCTTTGGTGCCTGCCAGTGATCCCTGAGCTGTTTCCAGGGAAGCCCCTCTTGTCCTGAGGACAGTGAAGGGGTGATGGACTTGTCCCTAAATCCACACGTGCCACCCTCACCTCATAGTCCCACTCCAGGTCTGCACTCTGCACCCACCACTTGCCCTGCCCTGCCCTCCCAGTGTACCTCACAATCTGCCTTATTTTTCTTTTCTGGTGAGGCACCACCACACTACCACAACCTGCAATGAGAAGTCGGCCTGGGCTGTCTCTCTCCTGCCCCTCCCCAAGTCCCTCTGTTCAGCACTAACTAGCCTGAGGCCTGAGTGCTCTCCCTCAGCTCTCCCACCTCCTCACCCACTGCTCACGCCTGCTGCTGCTCCAGGGTTTCACAGCTCCCTCTGCTCATTCCACCTGAGCTGGGCTCTGCAGCGACATTGCACACAACAGTGCCACAAGCCCTGTGCCCACACCTTCTCTGTGACCTCTGAGAGGATTTACAGCATCAGCTCAGCCTTGCTGCCTGCATCTTCTACCTCTGCATTTCCAAGAAAGTTCACAGAACTTTTGCAGTCAGGACCTACTCTGTGTTGAGCTGGTCCTTGATGGTCCTGGGCTCTCTTTGTCTGGTACAGGGTCTCGCTATGTGGCTTGGACCCGTAATGATCCTCCTCTCTCAGCCTCCCCAGCTCTGGGATTACAGGTGTGTACCACCACTCCCAGTTCTGAGGCTAGCAAGGCATGCCCAGGGTTCAGGAGTCAGCACAGTGTGTGATACTGGGGATTGAACTCAGGACCTTGGACTTGCCAAGCAAATGCTTAGCCAAGCTATCTCTCCAGCCCCACATCTCTGTTGTAGCTTTTGCTTGTTCTTGAGCAGGGAAGAACTCAGGTGTGCTCACTACTTCCTCTCCCAAAACCCTGCACCTTATTCCACCTCCCTTTGCTGTCTCCTTCCTTTGATCTTTGCCCATCCTGTTCTTTCTCTGCTTATACTCTCACCTTAGGAATCAATGAAGGTCACGTGTGGTCCACACTTCTCTCCCACATATCCATTCTCAACCACAGTATCCTCCTTCCCTCAATCCAACCACTTGGCCTGCCCTGTCAGGAGAAGCCGCGCTCTGCTCTCAGTCTATCCTGGCCTTTGCTCCCTGTTTTCCATTCCCACTTCACACATGCTAGGTTGGTATCTGGGGCCAAAATCACAGACCACACTTCCTGGCTGGAAATTACTTGTAGAGGAAGGAATCTGTTACCTCTTACACCACGACTGGCCTGGATGTTGCTAATCTAGATGTCACAGACTGTGGCTTTCAGTTGCTTTGGGCAATGGAAGGAAATAAACTCAGGCATCATTCAAACAAGAGAGCATGGCCTTTCTTTCACTTGAGAATTATAACCATGGTTGAGGGACCAGACGCTGAGTCTGTGCCAGGCTGTTCTATGTTTAGTCTATAATTCTAAACATAGAATCGATACTACCAGCAACCACCCTCCCCCATACCCCAGTGTACTCCCTCTTTCCAGCAGGTAACCTAAACGAACCATATACCAGTTCTAACAATCGCCAACTGTCCCCTCTCCCCAGACACACATCAGGGAAATGAGGAGATTCAGGCAACTGTAGACATCTTTATCCAGCTTTTTCTCCTAGAGAGCCCAGGGGAGTGCTTCCTTCTGTATGGTTTTTAAAAGCTGCATCGTCAGGGAAGGATGCCAGTTCCCATGTATCAGCGGCCAGCTCTTTCTTGGAAACAACTGGGCCACGCAGTAGGAAGCATGGAATTCCTAGGGCTGAGCACGGCTGCAGCCCAACTCCAAACCAAACTGGCCAGGGAGGGGGTGTCAGTGACTCTGGGACACGTGTTCTACCTGCCTGTCAGCAGCATGGTCTCTGGCACCTTGAACCTGGGCCTGGTGCCTGGACTCTGTTTCCCATGCCTTGGCTATGGGTAATGGTGGGCTGAGATGTAAGGAAAATGCAACCCTGAGCTATGTGAGGAATGTTTCTGGCTCCTTTTCCATAGTCGTGGGCTGGCTGCAGCTGAGTCAGTCATGCTGGGCAGCAGGTGGCCTTGGGTTTCCTGTCAGGTAGTCTTAAGAGTGGCTGAGGGCTACAGCCATAGTGACAGGACACAGTCCTCCTCCAGTGGGCAGCCATGATCACAACAGCAGTTCTTGCATTGGACAGGCCAGGAGGTTTCCACCAATAGCGGGGCTGGTACTAAGTGGAGCAGTATTCAGCAGCAAAATTGGAGCTGTGGGGCCTCAATATAGAAGGCATTTTGTTTTCCAAACTGTCAGGAGTTGACCAATATCATGGACACAGAACTTTACGAATCGTTAAACAGATTCAGAAATCTACAGATAAATACACCTCCTACATCACCCTGCCTGTCTGGGTTAAGCCCTTACTTTCTGTGTAGATGGAACTTACATAATCACATCTTTTGCAGCCTGTCTTGCTGTTTCTCTATTCACTGATCATCAAAGATCTCTGTCCTTGCTTTAGGTTGTTTTGTTTTGCTTTGTTTTCGTGGTATTGGGGATTGAACCTAGGGCTTTTGCATGAAGCTATATTACAAACCCTTTATTCATTTCTTATTTTGAGACAGTCTTACTAAGTTGCTAAATTTCCCAGACTGCTCACCTGCCTAGAGCTCCCTCTGCTGCTGGCTGGTGTAAGCCTTCCTCTGGGTGGACACTGAGCAGACATCACACTCTGTGGGGCTATCCTGCCCTCTCCCAGAACCCACAGAGACTTTGATCTGGATTTTCAAAAATGGTAGATAAAGGAGAGACCAGGATTTAATCATCCTTCTCAGCCCTCTGTATAGTGTTAATAAGCACTAGGAGGCAAATTATTGCCCTCCTTTTTGAGGTCTTTCCTCCTCCAAAATACTGAAAGTCTTACAGGTTTAAAGGCTGTGGGTATGAAGTAAAAATCTTTACAATCTGATCATCATATACTTGGACCTGCTGTCCAAAATGACTTGCTAAAAATATCAAGACGATACACAATCAAAACAAGCTTTTCAGAAAATCCCTTCCTCTCCTTTTCCTTTCCTGCAAGCAATGGCAAGGAAGAGCATCACTGCAGAGCAAGATAGTTTGGGCAGGATTCCCGGCTTTACCATGAGCTAGTTGTATAGTGTTAGCTAAGTTATTTGAGTTGTCTACAATGAAGGTGCAATACCTCACAGAATAATTTTAAGCAAAAAAAGGCATCAACACTTTAAAGTGATCACCACAGTTCTTGGAACATAACAGACTCAATACACAGCAGGTGAATTAAAATAGTGTGACACCACCCCTGGGCAGGTGGCCTTGGAAGGCTGCCAGCACTGGAGACCCTGAAGGAAAGCCTATGGAGGATGGTGGGTTGCACAGTGCTCCATAAGGTTCTTTAGGGGTACTTTTTCCTGAACTCATTTTTCTTCCCTCCTTCCCTTCTCAGCACTGGAGATTGAAGCTAGCCCCTTAACGTTATGCAACCACTATACCACTGAGAAGTAACCCCAGTTCCTATTTTCCTCTTGTTGTGTGCTACATTTTGGATCTTAACTTCCCCCAGAGCCCATGTGTTAACACCTTAGTCCCCAGCTTGGAGCTATTGGGAGGCAATAGAAACTTTAAGAGGAGGAGCCTCAAGTAAGTCTTGGGTGCCAGCAAATTGAACTGTGGGATATCAGTTTATTTTTCTCCCACCTCCTGCCCACCATAAAGTGAGTAGGTTGTTTCACCACACATTCCCTGCCATGCTGTGCCACCTCATCACAGGCTTAAACAACAGGGCCTACTGAACATAGACTGAAACCTGGGAAACTATGAGCCTACAGAAGCCTTTGCTGTTTGAAAGTTGATTATCTCAGCCACTTTGTTACAGTTCCTAACGCATTGGATTGTTACTATTCTTGCACTTATTTCAAAATGGATGTTGATGGAAATTTAATAACAGCTACAACTAACTGCACTAGACATTGTATTAATCCCTTACCTGCATTATCTCTATTATTTTTCATATCCATTCTATGAACTAGGAAGGTCATTCTCATTCAATGATTAGAAAATTAGGACTCAGCAAAGTAAGGTATAAAATCAGGGTCACAGCTAGTTACCAGGAAAGTTTGACTCAACTTTTGTGAGTGACATAAATTTGAAATGGCCCTAAGCCTATGGTTAGACTTGAAGAAACTTTTTTTTTTTTTTTGGCTGGCTCAGCCCACCTTACGGACGGGGCTGGTGCAGCATTTTGTACAGAGGATAGAACCGCAGTCTCCAGGGCCCGAGTTTGCCCAAGCAGGCATTTGAGACAGCTGAGCTATCCCACTGGCCCCTTTGGAGAAACTTTAATTGGAAAAACATCTGAAAATAGAAAATACTTTATTTAACTACTAAGTAATAAACTCAGGGAATAACACTCTAAATCTTAATGTCTCTTTGGGAGATTAGCTTTAATAAAGATGCTCCTCAAAAACTTTCTGCCAACTGAAAACCTGCACACTTCATGTCACATGAGTGTATTCAGAAGACTGTGCCCTACAGCACAAGACAGCTCCAGTGTTGGCTGCAGAAGGAGAAAGCCCCCGGCCAGGAGGAGAGGAAACTAATACCTGGGCATACTTCATAGGTGAGAAGAACCAGCAGGAAATGTACAAGGGGGCACATGCTGACACGGCCTTCACAGGGGCAACTTTTCTTACCATGGATGCCGAGCTGCCTGCTCACAGGTATATCTTTTATTTGGGTCTTTCTCCATCAGATTCCGGATAAAGTCTTTTGCTGTTCAAAAAAGTACAAGGGAGGAATCAGTTTGTAGCCTGAGATGCAGTGTGTCCTCAGGAGCATCATGTACCACTAAAATGATGAAAATGACTCTCCACAGACCCTACTATACCATTGAGGATGGGACTGGAAAGAGTATTGCTGCGAGATGCCACCTGGGGAATGAAGAGTGCATGCAGGACATGGTGGGCCAGAAGCAGGACATCAGGAAAATGAGGGACAGGGTCACAGAACAGCCAGGAGATACCTGGTGTTAGCTCAAAATGTGTTAATATGTCAGGGTCTGGCAGCCCACTCCCCACAGAAATGGGCTGCTGTGGGCAAGCTTCACCTTTCTGAGCTCAGAGGCACATCTCCCCAGAGCTCCTCTCTATGAGTCGTGTAGAACATATTCAAGCCTGGGCTTTGGAGGACTTCAGGAGATGGCAGGGTATTTCTGGGGAGGAGGAAATGATGTAAATAATACAATGTTGCCTCTTGTTAGTGCATTGGAGACTGGGAGGTATGGTTCGTTCATCACTTCTCCTCACCCTGTTACTACTCCCCCTGAGCAGTGGGATGGAATGGAGGCCCAGGTAAAGGCACAAAGACCCAGAGGCCTTCGCATATCCAGGGCCCAAGGTGTTGCTCTTTTTCCACTCAGGAAGGACGATAACTGTCCTGGTAAAATCTCAGCATGGCATCCTGGCTGTGAGGACTGAGTCTGGACTGAGAGCTGGAGTCCTACACCCAGCTCTGCACATTCTAGCTGAGTGGTTCTAGTCCAGTGACTGAGACTCAGTTTCCTCATGTGTCAAAAGGGAGCAACAGTAATGCCAGTGTGTAGGCCGTCCTGAGCACTGGGCAGAGCGGTGCATGCACAGGCTTCCAGGACCGCACACAGCAGGTGTTCGGTAAATGTTAGCTAATGATGTTTCACTCCCAGACTGGAGTGTGGCTGGCGATGTGGAAGGGCAAGTTCCTATCACTCCCTGGCCAGGCTCAGGTCAAATATCCAAGCCAGTCCTCCACGCCGAGCTCAGAAAGCTTCCGCATGAGCCGTCATCCACTGGTGTTTGCACGTCCACAACTCTTAGGTTGAAATCCTAAATCCCAAGACGGCAGCCTTAGGAGGCGATTAGGTTGTGAAGCAAAGCTCTTTTGAAGGAGATCACTGTCCTCATAAAAGAGACCCTGGAGAGTCTGTTCTGCCTCTCGCCATGTGAGGACTCAGCAGGAAGGCAGCCATCTGAGAATGAGAAGGTGGGCCCTCCCTGACAGCAGCGGTGCTGGTGGCCCTGAGCTTGTACTTCCAGCTTCCAGAACTGTAAGAAATTCATGTTTGCTGCCTAAGCACCAAGATCATGGTATATACAATTTTCATAGCAGCCTGAGATTCACTGTGAGCCCAAGGCCCCCCCGGGGATGACCTACCTGAGTCGGAGATATCATCCCAGTAGGGAGAGTCGAACTCATATTCTGCCTTGAGGATCTGTTCAAAGAGTTTGGAATCATTTTCATCATAAAAAGGAGGGTAGCCACAGAGCCTGGAAGATAAGACAGGGTAAGATCTGAGAGTCTGCATACCCAGGCAGTAGGTCTGCATGCTGCCTGGGAGGACTGTCAACGAAATGATGGAGAACTACACAGGGTATGCTATAAATACAAGCTCAGCAAAGGGACCACACATTCTGTGGCATAGGTGACACAGAAGCAGGAATGCATAGAACAGAGGGAAAACTGAAGTAATGATCAGAGGGCAGCACGTACACTTGTCTGCCTTAACTCTTTACATGGCATTAACCTCAGCGCCCTGCCCCCTAGAAGCCCATCGACAGCCTCCTACAGATGGATTTTACCCATTTTTCCCGCAATGCTGTGCATATAATGGATGGGTTGGTAGAGATCATAAACACGATATATACTTAGCATATGCTTCAGGAGCCTTCCAGTTTCATTTTATGTAAGAAATTATCAGGATGGGGAGATAGCTCGGTGGTCTAAGTGCCTGCCTGGCAAGCACAAGGACCTGAGTTCGATCCCCAGTACTGCATACCCCATGCTGGCCACTGAAATTAGGTGTGGTGGCACACACCTGTAGTCCTAGTGCTGAGGAGGCTGAGACAGGAGGATCACTATGAGTCTGAGCTGCGTAACAACAGCCTATACCAAATAAATAAATATAGCATTTTTAAAAATTGTCATAAGAAGAAAAGAAATTTTACATTATGGAGTATGAAATTGCCAAGAGTTGCCCTGAGCTCAATGTTATCATTTCATACACCCAAAGGGGGTGTCTAAAAGGCTTCAGTTTTGCTTGTTACTGTGCAGCACGAGTGAACAGGAGGTGGCCCAAGATGCGACACTAAGTGCCAGCCATCTGCCCACTGAGCCGTTCTAAAGTTGGCCTTACAACAAAAGTTCTGTTAGGGTTCTAGAACATGTAGATGATGTTCTACTCATTGATCTGGAGGGGCTGAAGCTCATCCAACAAATAAAATAGAAATAGAAAATTTTGATTAAGTATGTCAGCCACAATTGTCCCATGCAACTGTGCATTCTAGTTGGGCATGGTGACACATACTATAACAGAGTACTCTGGGAGTGAGGCAGGATTATCACAAGTTCAAGCCTAACTGAGGCAACTTAGTGGTTTAGTGAGACCCTGCCTCAAAATGAACAATACAAATAGGCTAAGGATGTAGCTCAGTGCAAAATCCTGTGCTAAATTTCCCAGTACCAGAAAAATAACTGTGGATTCTGGGGCTAGGGATGTAGCTCAGTAAAATGTGGGCTTATCATGTGCAGTCCTTGTTCACATAAACACACACACACACACACACACACACACACACACACGTAGATAGATGGATATAATTTTAAAACACCATAGCGTTTCATTCTAGCTCTCTTCTCAATTCTGAAAAGGGGTCACAGGCAGGGGACACGGGTGTGCCATACTGGAAGGCCAGATGCAAAGCTGGTGGCACAGGCTTGGCTTGTGGGACCAGAGGATGGCAGTGGCAGTGGGAGCTGGGTTACCCCCACATCACCTCACTTGGCACAGGGCTGTTCTAAGCACAGCTGCAGCCCAGGGACCAGCTCCACGAAAGTAAATGAATGGGCAGCAGCAGGCTTGGGGCTTGAGGGGACCAGGCTGCCCACATGTGAGAAGTGAGACACAGGCAGGTTAAAGCACGGCCTGGGTCCCACGTTCTCCAATGGCTCCTGTAGCAAGCAGCAAGAGCACCGGCTGGCTTCAGAGGGCACAAGTGACAGCTCTCAGGGCTCTGAGACATTCTATGGCCCAGTCTAATCAAAATCATCTGTCCCCACCAGGCAGTGGCAGGGGCCAAGTGCCTGGAAAATTTCACTTTTAAAGGTCTGCTGCTTTTGGAGAAATGAACAACACCGAAGGCTTCTGAAACCACAGCACATACTTCACTGCCCAAGCAAACCCTGGGGCGTGGGTGATGGATATGTAAATTTTCCCATAATGAGGATTTGGGATAAATGAAATGTGCATATTAGGAAAAGCAGAGAGAGCAAAATGTTCATTTGTCTTGGAAAAAACCTGAATTTTAGATACATGAGGTTTTTGTTTATTAACAACTGAGTGTATTCCATTTTATGATTTGGCTTTCTTTTTAAGTGAAGCAAATCTTTAAAAATTTCTAAGAAAATTTTCTTCTGCCAAGTTTTAAATGTATATTCCAATTTCTTTTCATCTTAGCTCTGTTTTGTGGGCATATAGATTATCATGTTCAGATGGATATAGAAAGGACAAGAGCAAAGCGAATGGATCTATCTTACCTTGGTGCCTCAGTGAGTTAAAATTAAGAAAGAGGATTGAAAAGCAAGGATGGTGACATTGTGGCACCTCAGTTCATGAACTTAATTCTTTCCAGGATTCTGGTCACAAACCAAGTTAGACGGGAACCGAATCAAATTCGGTGGCTAGACTCAATGTTGACATTATGAGTAAATTTGATTTGGTTCCTGTCCAACTCAGTTTGGACTAGAATCGTGGAAAGAATTAAATTTGCAAACCAAGGTACCAGTGTAAATCAGAAGAGCAAATGTAGATTGCACAGCATGCAACTGACAACTTGGGGCTATTCATGTTCACACAAGAGGGCAGGACTGCCATTCTCATGAGGCTGCCTACCAGCACCTCCAATCTCTGTGTTCTTTACTAATGTCCCCAAAGTGTGATGTATTTGATATATGAAACCCTTCACATAATCTACAAATCATTTATCATCATGGGCTCTCACAGAAGACAAAGCCCTTCTCAGTTTTCTCAGCCTGAAAATTTATGGTTCAGAGTCACATTGAATTTTCACAACCAACACCATCCACCATCACACGATCATCTGCCCTGAGCTATGTCCCAGGATGTGTATCACGGCTGTCCCACTTCCCGTGGGACTCTTTAGTTCGCCACCAACATACCTGTGGTGCACGTATGCAAACATGCAGCTAGCCTTAGTTTGCTCTTCTAGTTTAGCCTCACCTGGAGACTCATGTTGGGTCAGGAGCCCCACTGAGAGCTGTGCACACGTCACTCTCACACCCCTACAAGAAGTGTTCCAGACATCTTCTGTCAAGTCCTTTAGAGGCACTCTGCCCTGCCCCATATGCTGGTCTGTGTGGACAGGTGAGTGAGGCTGGTGCTCTTGGACATTAGAGGGCACTGGCCCAGGGAACTTCAGCAGAGGTGGTGATAGAGGGGACATCAGGGTGTCCACACCACCCCCCAACATGCTCCCAGCTCTCAGAGTGGCTATACTCCTGGAAGAAGTGTCGCTCCTCTTCTGGGCAACTGATCCCTCCCTGCCCTCATCTCCTTGGGTATAAGTGTATATACTGCCCAGCGTCCCCATGCTGCTCCTGTGATGTTCACCACCCACTTTGCTATACAGGCCTTGTGCCATCCTTACTTCAAAAGCAAAGAAACTAGCAATGCATAGTTTGAGCTGGAGCCTACTCCACAGAATTCTGGTCTGTGTAATCTTCTCACCTCAGCCTTCCAAGTGCTGATTATTACAGGTATGCTCCACCATACCTGGTGTGGTCTGCACTCTTTGAACTATTGTCCTTATTCACATAGAGGAAGGAGACTTGAGACTTGAAGCTACTCTTTTGGTCTTGAATTTGAGCTGTCCATACAGGTCATCTAGTTTGCCCCCAACGTGACCACTCCACCTTCCAGGTCCAGTGGGGGCCCAACCTTTCCAACCCTTTTCAGAGCTTCTTCTTTCTGGACCGAGCTAAGGCTAAGCACTATTCCTGGTTGTTCTGGCACCCTTCACCTGGCCCTGGTACAGCTTCCCTGTCAGTGTAGTGAGCACTTCCCACTCTGTCCTCAGCTCTGACCTGTCCATGACCACTTCTGACTTTTACTTTTGGATATTAATGCCAGACAGAACCTACCCCTAACATATGCTGGATTGATGCTTGGAGGAAAAAAAAAAAGAAAGGAAGAAAGAAAGAAAGAAAGAAAGAAAGAAAGAAAGAAAGAAAGAAA
>NDGM011208705.1:1881-14533 GCA_002564305.1 Octomys mimax | reverse complement strand
AAAAAAAAAAAAAAAAAAAAAAAATCTTTTATTAATTTCTTTGGTACAGGGTCTCCCTACACAGCTTGGACTCCTTTTGATCCTCTCTCAGCCTCCCCAGTGCTGGGATTAGAGGCATGTACATGGGTCTGCTTTCGCTGGACAGCAGGGCGCCCCAGCGTTCCAGGGTTGGCACAGCATGCAGTTCCAATACTGGGGACCAGACCTGGGTCTTGTGATTTCCAGGCAGGTGCTTAGACTGCCGAGCTATCTCCCCGGGCCCTGTGACTTTCTGGCAGTAACCCACGGCATTTCTATCTTGCATTTGATTTCATTTAAAATATTCAACTTAGCAAAGGAAGAAAAAGACATCTAGATTCTAGACACTGGTTCACATTCATACCTCTTCACTGTCAAGGGAATCGTGATTGTTTTGCTAATTCATCAACAGACGATTCATCAGTTTTAAAAAGCAGCATTAATATACGTTCTGATTGTGTCTGGCAGCACTAATTATATGGAGTTTTTATCTTGTCAGCAGTTTCAAGAAAACTATTCCTGGATCTAAATTCCAGAAATATCCTAGACATATATGCACATACATTTGGAGTCCTAAGGAATAGCAGAAACAGGCCGAGTGGGCACGGAGAAGACATATGGAAAAGAAATAGCACAGGGCTGGGTGTACCCTGGGTCACCACAGCGTGCCTAGCTTTGAGCTTCATCAAGAACAAGTTTTGCATTCTTGGTGGAGTCAACTAGAACTGTAGGAGCATGCCATAGATGGCAAGTGCCAATAATCTGCAGTCAAACTCACGTTTATGTAGGCCTTAAACACTATGTCAAACCAATTTTAATATAAACATTTTTAAGTTGCCATCTAAAAATTATCTCCATTCACATTGTGATGAAAAAAATACCTAAAATTTGGGAAAAGGTGGGAAATAAAGAGTAGCATTTGGGAGGGGCAGGTGCTGATACTGCAAGCGGAACCTCAAATGTTGCAATGAGCTACCTATGCTCGCAACTTTTTTGAATTGTTTTATTTCCAGATAGGATGTCACTAGGTTGTGAATTTGGCTAGGCCGGGCTTCAGTTTGCAACTGTCCCGCCTCAGCCTCCCCATAAACTGGGATTACAGGTAAATATCCCTGCATCCTGCTTGTGGCATATTCTTCTGACATTTACTGGGAGTGTGTATCATGCTTTAGGGAATGTATGTGCTGGACTCAAAATTAAGGTTCTTTAAGAAGCGATATGGTAATTTTCTGCCCAAAAGAAATGATAACTTCAAAGTTTAACATTCTATTGACCAGGCATTGAACAGCTGTAACAAATTATGTCTCTGATCAAAATGTTACTTCTGGTGGACTATATAATGTGTGTTCCTCTAATTTTTTCTTTAAAATAAATCTACAGGGGCCAGAGAGATGGCTCAGTAGAATAAGCACTTCCTTGGCAAGCGCAAGGGTCTGAGTTCAATTCCCGGTTCCGCAAAATATAAATAAAATAAAATAAATCTACTATCACCCTGGCTTCCATATTAATAAGCAAAATAATTTTTACAAATATTTATTCTATATTAAGACAAGGATAATGTTTAAAATCTTTCAAAAATAGTTTTTAAAAATAATTCTACAGCTTCCCTCTGTAGATACTTAAATTTCACCAGATACTTAAGTAAGATACCTAGGCTTCGGCTCAGCGTGAACAACAAGAAAATTCTTTAATGTGTTTCTTTCTTATCTTTATTCAACTTTTGATTTTTTTTTTTTTGAGTAGAATATATTTATTGAAGGAAAGAAAGCTTCTGTTCGAGAGAGGGACAGCAGAGGGGCCCAAGCGGGTTATCCTCCCCCCACCACCTTTTTTTTTTTTTTTAAACTTTCTGCGCTGCAGATGTGCCTTGTTCTCCTCAGGTGCACACAGAAACGATGTCATTTCCCAGCGACGACAGTAACAGCGCCCCTATATGGCGCTCCATGGCACTCCTCTCTGCTGAGTGAGAGATGGCAGACACCGTGTTTCACTACTCTCTCCTCTGGATAGTATGAACAACAACATGGTTCACACCGCAAAAAATGGGACAAAAATTTCAGGTCTGAGCCAGCGCTCTTTCGGGTTTGCTCACGCGGGCCGCACGGCTGAGTGTTAGGAACTGCAGCTGAAGGCACGCGTGGGCTCCGTATCCTTCCAATTCAGAAAAACCTCCAGGTGTTAGTGTAAGTACGAAAGGTTTCCCTGTATTGGCAGTGTTTTAATAAATGATATGATCGTGCCTTAAATATATGGTTACAGTATGTTACACAGAATAATAACTATATTTTCAAAACATCTCCAATAATGAAGGAATTGGACTTCTAAAATTTAAATTTGGTAATATTTTAAGAATAAAAACAATACAGGAGATACGAGATCATATTTTTATAGAAAAATATTAAGATTTATGTAATCCAGGAAAATCATTGGATTAATATGGCTATTTCAATATTACCAGTTGGAAGCTATTATGAATCCTTTTCTGGTTTCATTAATATTCAGTGCAACCAAGGGTGCCTTCCCATTGTTTCCTTCTTCCCTCGCTCCCTCCCTCCTTCCTTCCCTCATACTCTTCCATCCTTTTTGTGCTTCCTAACATTCTTTCACCAAAATTTGGTTATGGTGTTTTCATGAATAATTAATCTGAACCTTCACACTTACCAAGGCCCGCTGCTAACATTTAGATAACATAATATCTAGAATTAGGAAAAATAAAAATCTGTGTCCAACCAAAAATTTTTCAGCAAAATAAAATATTCTTTTGTTTATCAAGTAAAATACAATTCAGAAGTAATGGATACTGTTTACATAACTGAAAGATTACTAAATTCAAGTACTGACAAATCAATCACCACCCTTCCAAAATCAGGCTATTATCTTTGTTTCATTAGAATTTAAATACCGTGTTAATTTGTCCCATGTTAAGAAATTATAAAATCTGTAGGTGGCTATTTTGATGGAGACCATATACACAAGCTTTGCACTCTGCTACACTGGTTGTACACACTTAGTATACCTTAAATACCTACCTCTGAGGTCTTGCTGTTTAAGTTAATAGCGTGATTAAAATGGTACATGTACTAAAGGCAAAAAAAAGTCAACTCTTGTTAGAAAGTTATGAAGTCTGTTTTTCATCAAGGGAGAATTTTAAAAGGAAAAAGCTTTTCAAGGTGAAGTATTTCAATTTTTCACAATAGGAAAAAATGCAATGAATGATAAAACCTGAGTGTGCACAAACTGTAACAGGGTGAAGCAAGTAAACATTAGAGGACTTGGTCCAATAATACAACTAATGAGCCTGCAAAGCAATAACAGAATGCTTTAGATTTTGTCAAGTGGATAGGCTGATTCAAGAAATAATATAAAACAGCTGGCAGGTTTTTTTTTTTTTACCACCATATCACTATATTAATCCAAATTTAGATATGTTTTAAATCTCTCTGAAAATGACAAATCAATTCTATACTATTTAGCTTCATCTAAGTAAAAGTTAGAAAACATTATTTTCCTTCTGTGTAATAAAATCAGACCATGGATTTGGCTTATGAGAACTAACCTGCTATACTCAAGAGCTTACTTTGGTATGCCCTCAGTTGTTTAAGAACTATGGTCCCTACAATTGTGTTTATTTAAAATTTCCATTGCCCTCTGGATTAACAGGCAACCAAGTTATTGTTTTTCAGGCATTTTGGTTCCCTTTCAATCACCCAAGTCTTCTGTAGCAACCCTTTTGCTCTTATTTTTCCAAGATCAGATACAATGCTAAGTTTAGGGAAGAAGGGAAAGATTGAACTCAAGCACCCAGCACAGCCCAAAATACAACACTAGCTGCAAGCATCACTACTAGCAGAAACAAATGAGAACCATGAACAACAGTGAGAGGCGGGAAGTGGAAAAGTTTTAAGATGCCTTGAAAGGAAGAGGGATCCAAAGAAGGCAGTGTTTCACTTACCCTTCTGTTTGGTGTCCCGGAGATTGTCACAGCCTAGAAAGATGCATCATGGTAAGATTGGGATCTGTGATGGGCATGCTTTTCTCTTCTAATCTGGTTACGAAAGCATTCATGTGAAAGTTTAGTAACTGGAAACCCATTCCTTTAAACTGTCCATGCAAACCATTCAGAGAATTGTCTCAAATTTTTATCTTATTTTAATTTGAATCTGAAAGAACACTGATGGATTCCTAAACTTCTATTCTGAATATTCAAATTTTCTCTAGAGTTCAGGGTTTAAATGCAGCAAGACAATGTAAAAAGTCAGCGAATAACAGCATCTGCTGAGTCTGTAGAATTCCATAGCAATGTTTGCTGATGAATTAGGAAGTTTTATCAATTAGGAAGCCCAATCAATTAACTTTATCAATCAGGACTGTTACTAAAATCAACTATAAATCATAATGAATTATTGCTCCTTAAAATATTATTGTCAAACAGAAAATACTGAAGCGATTTTTCTGCTCTTGTTCTAACACAGTTTTTGAAATAATTTAGCCTTCATGAGGCAAAATATAAAAGAAAAAAATGCATGTATCACGACACCCGATATGGCAGTATTTTTACAAGCAAAATTTCTTTTTCTTTTTTTTTTAACAAGCAAAATTTCTAGCATTCATAAAACTCCTTGTTATTCAAGATTGTTAAGAGCTGTCTGTAACTGGATTTACACAATCATTTCTATGATTCAGTCATTAGACGATCAGGCAGCTGGCTGAGAATTTATCTGACCTGGCTGCATGGACGCTAACTGTCCAACAAGATGAAAGCCATGGCTTTGAGATTCTGTTTTGCGTTCTCCATCAAAAACTGTCACATGCTGAGAGATTATTGAATTATTTCATACCACTAAGTTCTCATAATCCTAGTATTTCTTTGATTGCATTTTCTTCACCTCTATGAATGAAACCAGAAAAGGAAAACACAAGCCATTTATATTAACATCCCTCTTCCTCTAAAGGCAAACCTGTGATAAGCAAACAACAGGTAGAAATACCTAAAATGATATAAAAATGACATTAAAATGTTCCTTTGGTGAAAAAATAATTATGCATGAATGAAACTAAACTAGTATACGATAACTATCTTAATATGGGTCAAAACAAACTTAGCTGGCTAAGACCAGAGTTATCTGCTAAATACAAAAATGATTTTAAAAATATTCTGCAAACATTTAATGTTTTACCTAAGCAACGTATCTTGCAATTTTACCAGAATTTGAGTATAAGGAAAATATTCGGTTTAGGTTATTTTGGTGTACTCTACATTTAGTGATGCTACATCAGTTCCTTGTCCTATGAACAAATATAGTTAAGAATTTGTTTAATGTATTAGGAAGCCAGAAAGCAGAACGTTTCCTCCAGTTCAGACAGGCTGAGAGTTCTACATAGTCGTGTGAAGATGACATTCCTAAGAGCTGTCTTAGGACACAGTCGTGCTTTCTCCCCAAGATGATGATGGTGGAAGAAGTAGAAGAAAAAGAACAGTAAGAACAAGTTCTATGGGTTAATAATTAAATGCTCAATCTCATTCACTGAGGGGTTCCTGAAAACGACCACTTTCACTTTTACCAGGGTGGCAGTACAGTGGCGAGATTAGCGTCAAAAGTTTCCAGGCAAAAAAGAAAACAGTTGTTGCTTTTATGTTGTCTTCAGTTTTTTTTCAGAACTCTGAAGCAAACCACATGTTCTGCAGATTTTAACTCCGGTCGTGTATCAATCTGACATTGATCAAAATGAAGATCAAAATGATCAAGATCAAAATGATTTAATTAAATAAAAAATGTCAGTGATTTTAAAGTTCAATGGTAATTTCTATAAAATAAGAAAGATGATAGGAGTTGATCATTATAACTGGTCATTGACTTCCTTTGAGTAACATAAATTAATAAACAGTAACATCTGTGAAAGTCACACACTCAGCAAATGTTAGGCAAGCACTCTTCGCCAAACGTTTCACTGTTTTTGTTCTTTAGTCCATTAGTGTTTTGTATATTGACCCATTTTTTCCTTTGGCTCATCTATTATCTACAGTTCAAAGTTATGAATAAAAATTATTTCCTTTGTTTTTATGCATGAAGACTAAAGTACAGACTAAAGTCCAGTTAATCTTGGAACTAAATTCAAAGCCATCTAGTCTTACTGTGCAAGATTAAAGAGCACTGTGAGGGGGAACATTTCTTTATTCGAGAAAAGGGTCAATGCCTACAGTGACCCACGTACTGTCCTCGGCCCTGGGTCTGGCCACCGCCATCCCTGCCCTTAGGGTGCTCAGAATCGCCTTGGAATGGTGTGGTCTGGTAAAGTCTTATTAGAAGAGGAACTTCGTGCTCTTAGATGAGTGGTCGCTCAAGGAGAAAATGAAGACCACACATGAAGCGAGAGCTAAGAGGAGGAAGAAATCAAAAAGCCAACTGCCTCCCTAGAAGGAAGAACTGAGTGTCTGAACGGCAAGCCACAGAGCAGCTCAAGGGTGAGTCAAAGGCTCAGCTTGTTAAAGACGATTACAGCGCTGGAACATGCGTTCATCTGAGGCTAACTGAGGTTAGGTCTTCTACACCTACCATACGGTTTAACATTTGCGAACACTACTGCTGCTGAATTCCATGGTACTGGCATAGTAAGAACACTGGTAGCAAAGAGGTCTTCTCCAATATACTAGCAACTAGCCATATGATTTTTTTTTTTGCTGTTGTATAATATTTTATTTATTTGGTACAGGGTCTCGCTGCCCAGCTCAGACTCATAGTGATCCTCCTATCTCAGCCTTCCCAGTGCTGGGATTACAGGCGCGCACCACCATGCCTGGTTTGGTGACCAGCAGGACGCACCCGGGGTTCCAGGGCCAGCAGGGCATGTGGTACCTGGGATCAAACCTGGGTCCTTGAGCTTGCCAGGCAGGTGCTTAGACCACTGAGCTATCTCTCCAGCAGCCATATGGACATTTTGAATTAAATTAATAAAACTTAAAATAAAATTAAAACTTCAGTTCCTCTATTGTTTTAGCCACATTTCAAGTACTCAAGAGCCAAATGTAGCCAGGTAGATAGCTCAGCGGCATAAGCATCTGCCTGGCAAGTCCAAGGTCATCAGTTCGATCCCTAATATTACAAAAAAGAGCCAATTGTAACCAACCTATGACTTCTGTATCTGGGCAGCATAATGACAGAAAATTTCTAACAGCACAATAATACTGAGGAATAAAGATAGGAATCAAAAGTATCAAAATTAATGTTAGTTTAAGGGAGCAGAAATTTAAACCATGTTTCACTCACTTAAGTAATAAGTATCATTTACGTTACAACAAATGCCAAACAAAATTTTCTCCTATGATAACATAATATTACCTTGTGGAACACATACTAAGAAAAAATGTCAAGTAGAAAACTTTGCAAAGACTTTCTATTGTACACTCAGGATATCAGGATAAATTAAACTAAAATAAAAAATATAAAACATTCAAAATCTTATACTGGCAGTGAGACACCAGATCCAATCTGGGATTTGTTTTCTACAAACTGAAGATGCTTGAACTACAAGACAACAATTGCAACAGCGTTACTATCTTACAACATTCTAACCCTGCTTTCAATTTTCTTCCACTTGCCAACAACACACTACTTTGACAATTTGAATGAAAACTGAATTTTGAGAGAGACAGAGATAGAAGAGAGAGGATGCACTCCTTCTTGGTCCCCAACACTTGAGTTTCAAAAATTTTTTAACTTATTGAATGAAAATTAAATGTCACAAATTCATGACTTCTGCAGTAGAAGGCAATAAGCAATATATTTGTTCTAGTACATTAGGAAAGAAATTCTCAGATAGTCCTTCCATTAAATTATGAGACAAAGAACCAGACTACTTGTTTCTACTAACAAATTAGAGTGTCACAATAGGATTATTTGCAGCAATGACCCTTAAAACATGGCCCTGCAGCCCAATTTTAAACAAAATTGGTCTTCTACCGAAGAAATCAGAGTGGAGAGGATCAGAACAGCTTAATGCATAGGAAATGTACACTGACGTGAGTCTTCATGAAACAAAACTATCTGCCCTCCCTCGACGTCGGTCCACCATGTTTCTTTCAGTGCACCACCCTTTGGTGATATCTGAAAAAGCCACACAGCCTTCATCCAAAGATTCCAGGAGACATTAGGTTTCACAATAAATCAAATATTAATCACGAGTTCAAGAATCTGATGAAGAAAGGTTTTGATTATGTGACATAAACCAACTGCACTCAGTTTAAAAAGACAACTTTGGAGGAAAGGTAACATTCTGTATTCCAAGGTGGAGCTCTTCTTTTATTCTGACCTCAGCATTATTGATTTTTTTTAACCCATCACAATAACATTTATTTCATAAGCTCCAATTGCTCAAGGACCTACGTGCTAATGATAGCATAGAGGTAGGTATATCATTGTTTATTTTCAGAAATGCCAGATTATATTTAATGTATGAAATGGAATAATTTAACACACGAGAGGCTTTTTTCAACTGTTAAAACCAGAAAATTTTCCCCTATAATAACATAATATTACCTTGTGGAACACATACTAAGAAAAAATGTCAAGTAGAAAACTTTGCAAAGACCTTCTATTGTACACTCAGGGTATCAGGATAAATTAAACTAAAATAAAAAATGTAAAATATTCAAAATCTTATACTGGCAGTGAAATGTACACCGACGTGAGTCTTCATGAGACAAAACTATCTGCCCTCCCTGAAACAGTCTCCCTATTTCAGAAGCATGCTTTTTCTCCTAACTTAGCAATAATGCCCGCAATCTCCCCAACACCTTTCATGCTGAGGATCTATACAAAAGAATTTAAAAAAAAAATTCAATAGCAGTCTTGACACAAGAGAAGAAAAGCACAGCTATAATTCCACTCCTTTACTTACTTGTTCATGCACTAATGGGTGATTTATAATAAAACTGAAACTATGGGAGATACAAGTTGCTTTAACTGGCCAATTATACTTTCCCTTGAAAATGGTCAACTTAATGAAGAGAAAAGGCAACCTGAAAAAAAATGTAGTTAATAGATACGGTGATATTTTCCTACGCAAACTCTTAAGATATTTAAGCACTGATAAAAGAAGCCATTTGTGTATCTCATTTCAGCAGAAGTTACCTCCTCTGGGCTAGAAGCATTCAGATAAAATGTGCCCTATACATATATATATATATATATAAATGAAGCAGCCGCTGCTAGCCATTCTCAGTGTCAAAACCCGAGTAAGCCACTCAGAATTAGACCCTTCCTGTCCTTTGCCATGAAATTAGGATGATTTCATTTTCAGGCAGCCCAGATGTCAATGAATAGAAGAGATCAGAAAAGACCAAACCGTTATTAGGACTCACTGGTAAGTCTCAAATGTGGAGTTTTAAATTCACCCGCAGTCATTCCTGCTCATCTTCTCTCTGCTTAGAGCAGCACCTGATCCAGGAAACCGATACAGGAAAAAGGTAAGGAGGCCTTCTCTGGCAAAGTAAAACTCGAGGCTGACAATTAAACCTGGTAATAGCTTGTAAGCAAGAGCAATTCAGGTGGCAAAAGATGTCACACAAATCTTCTCTTTCACAACTATAAATTGCACTGGTATACTCTATTTCATAACTGTAAATTGCATATTTCACAAATATAAACTACATATTGGAATAAAAGGTGTGTCCTTGTGACAGGAAATTAATTACAGTTGTAACTACTATGAGTGAGTATTTAGCAACACCAGAAATGGCAGTAAAGTGAGGCCGATCCACAGCACTGCACCCAAAGCTCTCAGAGAGAGTGTGATTCCAACATAACCTAAAATGACTTTCACCTTAAGAGGGTAACAAAGAGTTCAAACACCCTCGGTCTGCACTACAGTATCCTTATGATATACTGATTTATTTTTTATTTCATTGACCGTTGTCAATCCTACTCAGATCCCCAGAGTGGTTCTAAAAATCCTTGAAGGGGAAATGATAATTTTCAAAATCTAACCTCAAAATTGACATGATTGATAAACAGTGCTAGAGCTGTTAATGGGTGGCTTCTGAAGCAGGATTCTGTTTACTTATGATATTATACTATCCAACTGTGGAAATGACAAGCAACATTAAATATGACACGCTGAGTTATTTACGTATTTATGACTCAAAGCATTTCAAAATAGAATTTCAGGCAAATCAAATAGAATCATAGAGCAGCAGTTAAGTATCATAAATATGAAGCAAAATTGAGAATGGTTCCCTGGAGACCTCACGAGGAGAAATGGAATTAAGGACAGGATCATTGGTGTCACCCAGTTTATTCAGGAAACCAGGCCACAGGCAAGGGAGGATAGCGAGGAAGGCAATCAAAAGAAGCGGAGATGAAAAACTGACCTTAAAGACAGGTTGGCTGATGGGAGAGAAGGCAAGAGTGAGCGAGGGCTCAAGAGAACTCAAGCTCCAGCAGGGAAGGTGTAGATAAAGCAAGCCTACAGCTGAGGAGAACAGGGGGCGGGTGTGCCAAAACTCTGGACTTTTACTATGGCTATATATACACTGATCTGAGGGAAATGTTTAATTATGTGATACAGATTAAAAAATTATATATATACATATATATATACATAGAGCGAGAGAGAGAGAGACATATGTATGCATTATTAGTATGGCCACTGTATTTTCTATCACTTACAAATATATGGTGTGAAAATAGGTGTATATGTAGTTGCAGCAGTTATATTACACAGAAAATCAGTGTCCTTTTTGGCCAGCTTACTGTAGGTATTCAAACGGCAAACACCTATGACCACTGCTGTTGAAGAAGAAAGAGCTTGCTCTGCAGAAGGAACCTGTGCCCAGGTGTACACCATTCAGGTAAGAAGGATCGTGGTACAACCTAGAATCAGAATTGTTAGAGTCTCAGGTGCAGCAATTTTTGCATAAGCAGCGTCCACTACATGGAGCAGAACAGGAAGTGAGAGGTCCGCGGCAGGTGGCTCTCCCAGCCCCTGGCAAGCTCGCATCCACAAAATGCATTTTTTTTTCACATGCACAAGAGGTCAGTTACACAAGAACATGTACCAGGAACTGGCAAGGCAAAAGGAGGCTCTTGATTGAAAAGGAGTATCTGAATCACACATTGAAATATCTTCATGAGACAACATCTCTGTTTTATAAAGTCAGAGTGTACAAGGAAGATGGAGCTACAAACAACTAACACAACATAGTGCGATTTGAGAACCAGCAGGAAGGTAGAAACTCAGAAGTAACATCTAATGGTAAAACTCATCAAAGAAAGCCTCCCATTGGACATGAAGCGTTGAGGTGAATTCCGAAACAGAAACAAGGAATACTGACACAACCTGACCACAGGCATGGTGTGCCAATGACTGCAGTATTCCTGGATGCACAGAACAGGCTGGAATTTGGGGGGCAGTACATGAATTTATCTCACCAAGCTGCAAAAGGTGGGAACAAGTATCACCAATGAGATTACACGTGGAACGAACAGCCACCATGTGGAGGGATTTGGACGTCATGTAGACGATAAGGCAAGGGAATGTTCGAGCCAACAGGCCAACAGGACTGTTAGCAGGTTCATGAAGGCAGGCAGGGAAAAACTATCCATAAAGAGTCCAACCACGAAAGCAAGAAAAGGACTTCAGTGACAACAATGAGAGACTAGAAAAGAGATCAGGATCCAAACAGAAAACTGACAGGGCGAGAGGTGAGTGTAAACGCCAAGAAACAAGGATGCGGCCCAGATGTTCTGCACTTTTCTAGGGGGATCCAAGGTTTTATACTGGAGTAACAGCGGTGACTGCTGGGATGGGAATAAGCAGCTTTACAGAGCTGAGTAGAAATGTCTCTCAAGATACACAGAGTGTCATGAAAAGTGGTTATCATCAATACTCACAAGAAAAACGCAACTCAGAATCACAGTGCGGTATCACCTCACTCCAGTTTGAAGCATGGATATCAGAAAGGCTAAAGTTAGCCCCAGTACTGGAGCAGGGGTGGAGAAAAGAGAAGCCAACCTGATGGGCTCTGAGTACAGCCACCAGGGAAAGCGCTATGGAGGCTCCTCACACCATGAAAACCTTCATACCACGTAACCCCGCAATCCCACTGCTGGAAATACATCCAAGGGAAACAACTCAGGGTGTTAAAGAGATAGCTATCCTCCAATATTATGGCAGCAGTATTCACAGTAGCTACGAAATGGAAACATAGGAATGGAAAAGAAACTGTGATAGATATACAGCGGGGAATATTATTCAGCCATAAAGAACCTCAAATTCTCTCATTTGCAACAACATAGACGGAACTGGAAATCATTATGTGAAGTAAAATTAGCCCAGCCCAAAACAAAACGGCAATAACAACAAACACATGAGGACGTCAAGTGTTCATTTCTATATGGAATATGAAAGAGCTGATCTCACAGCTATAGAGAGCATAACTGTTTACAAGAGTCTTGGGAGGGTAGCAGGGGTGCTGTGTGGGGAAAGACGGCTCAGTGACCTCAGATTATGGCAATGCGCTATATATTCAAAAAAGCTGGAAGGGGCTGGCGAGATGGCTCAGTGGTCTAAAGCCCCTACTTGGAACAAGCTTGGCGAAGCGCAGGGACCGCGGTTCGATCCCCCAGCACCACATGCC
>NDGM011208688.1:2067-19606 GCA_002564305.1 Octomys mimax | reverse complement strand
GAGACCCTGTACCAAATACATTGAAAGAAAGAAAGAAAGAAAGAAAGAAAGAAAGAAAGAAAACCTAGCTCAAATTGCAGTTCCTTAACAACAACCTACCAGAGCACAATTCAACTAGCTTTAAAGGAAGACAGTATAATCCAGGCTCCCAACAGTACAGCATAAACAATATGCATACAGTAAATATTTTAAGTACTGTATCAGAGAAAATCTGTCAAGTTGAAGTGAAATGCTATCAGAAGCAAAGGTAAATCATCATAAGGAATAGTGTGAATAATCTTGAACAATATTTGTCATTGTTTGTTAATTTATTAAAAGACAAGTAATTCTTTAAAGCAAGAAGAACAATGTACTCTGGAATTCATAACATTGAAAAGCAAACGACACTACAGCACTGATGCAAAGGACAGGAAGGCGACACTTATGTATCATTTTAGTTGGAGACACCTGACTGTAAATCAAAATAAACCAAGTTGAGTTAAAAGATGCTTATTGTCACACCTAAAACAAGTACAAAAATATAGAATAGGTATAGCTAATAAATATACAGACACAGAATGCAATACTAAAAGCTGCTGACAAAAATCTCAAAAAAGCAGAAGAAACAGTTTCAAAAGGACAAGTGGGAAAAAAGCAGTACAAATAAAATGGTATAAAACCCAATCGTGTCAATAATTACGTTAAGTATAAATAGAATAATTAATTAAAAGAAATACATTTTCAGATCATAGGAAACAGCAAGCACCCTTTTGACACTCTTTACAAGTATACATATTTTAAACTTTATATTTACACTCTACATTTAAAATATAAATATAAAGCTTAAAGGAAAAAAAGATAAAAACTACAGGTTGAAAATAGATATCTTAAGAAAGATGGAGTACCTATATAAATATCAGCAAAGTAAACTTCAAGACAGTATTAGTAGAGTTAGGGGTAATATATGATGATGAAGGGTAAACTCATCAGAATATCCAAATAAAAAAAGAATATCCAAATCATAAATGTATGTCTAAAAAGTGTTCAATATAAAAACAAAATAAGCAAGCATTAATGAAAGTAAATGGAAAGAGAGACACATACAAATATAACTTAAGATTTTAATGTTCCCATCTCCTTAGGCGTTATAACAAACAAA
Source organism: Octomys mimax (assembly GCA_002564305.1). NCBI lineage: Eukaryota > Metazoa > Chordata > Mammalia > Rodentia > Octodontidae > Octomys > Octomys mimax. Next base: position 18,468 of record NDGM011208688.1, on the reverse strand, counting down.
AATCAGAATGTAGAACACCTGAACACTACTGTGGATCCATTTGACCTAAGTGATATTTAAGCTATAAATACATATTATTTTCAAAAGTCTATAGAATACTCATCATGAAATGCTATGTTAGAGAGCTGGGGAGATGGCTCAGTAGAATAAGCGCTTCCCTGGCAAGCGCCAGGGCCTGAGTTCAATCCTTGATTCTGAAAAAAAAAAAAAAGAAAAGAAAAAAAGAAAAAAGAAATGCTATGTTAGATAAAAAAGCCTTACTGAACATTAAATTGTCAAATATTGTATGCTCATATGAAAAGAATTATACAGCAGTTGTCATTTTGTATATGGTTTATTTCAATTAATATTTTCAATGTCTGTCCATTTTATAACAAGCATGAGAATATACTACATACAATATTTGACATGGATTAAAGGTTATCAGGGACTGGAAGAAGGGAGATTGCAGAATTAATAAACACACAAAAATGGGTGAAAATAGTGATAATGGTTGTATAACATCATGAGCATAATTAATGTCACTGGCTTTTATACTATAAAGGACAAATTTTACAAGGAAGAAATAATACCAAATTTATACAAACTCAGAAACACACGTGGAAACACAGTGTATGACTCAAGTAAGGCCAGAATGCTTCTGTTAAGAAAAACAAACAATACAACAAAACACTTATAGAATAATATCCCTCATGGACATAATCATGAAACTCTTTACAAAATTGAAAAATTGAATTCAGCAATATACAAAGACTTTCTACCAGGCTTGAGGGTTTTTTCCCTGAAAGAGTATATATTAATACTCTTTAGTAATATTAAGAGTATAAATTAATATATTAATTTAAAAAAATCACTAAGAGGATATCCACATTAACAAAATAAAGATAAAGAAGCAAATGATTATTTCTGTAGATAAAGCAATGCCTATTTATGACAGAAACTTGAAGCAAACTAGAAACTGAAGATGCAGCCTCTTACCTTGATAAAATAAATTCATGAAAGATGAAAGAGCAGTTAGGATAATCCCCACAGTAAATGACTACTATATGCTTTCTCCCAAAGACTGGACAAAAGCTAAGAATGCTGACTATCACCCCTTCTAGTCAACATTGTACAACAGTTCCTTGCTGGCAAAATAAAGTAAGCAACAATGTAAACATAAAGTTCAAGAAGGATAAAGTAAACTGTTTTTGTTCAAAGACAACTCCCCTATGTTATGTCCATAGAAAGTCCTATGATATTTATAAAAATCCTAATGTACATGTGAATTCAGCAGGATAGAAATATATAACAATTGTATTTCCAAGTATGAGAAATGAACAATTAGAAACAGAAACAAATTATAATGCTGTTGATAACAAAAAGGAGCAATGTGAAACAAAGATAAACTTAATGGAATACATATAAGATACATGCACTGACGACTATAAAATATTGTGAGAGAAATTTAAAAGTCTGAAAGAATCCATAAATATACCATGTTCAAAGCTTAAAATACTTAGCATTGTTAAAATGCCAGTTTCACTAAATGAATTCAGAGATTCAACAATTTCAATCAAATTCACAGCAGGCTCATTTATGGAGTTTGATAAAATGATTCTAAAATTTTTATGGAAATGCAATGAATGTAAAGTAATGAAAAAATCATCTTGCAAAAACTACACAAATTTGGAAGACTAACACTCCTACACTCCTTGATTATAATTTAAAGTAAATAAGACAATGTGATACTATCACTTAGCCAAATATAATGTGAGTTTAGAAAATAGAAAGAATTACATTTAAGTAATCAATTTACTCTCTGATGAAGACAAAATAGCTTAAAAGGGAAGTTAATATTTAATTAGCAAAATATTGTGAAAACTTAATATCTATGAATAATCAGTTTAAGTCCCAACTTTATATGATAAAATTAATCCATAATACTATTGTAGACTATAAACAATAAAATATTCCAGTTATTTGAAAATAATATGAGAATTTTTTTTACCTGCATACCATGTTTATCACAGCACAGTTTACAATGAACTCATCGTAGGCATCTGTCACCAAATCAATGCATAAATTAAATGTGGTATATATGAATAATAAAATTGTACATCCATAAAGAAAAACAAAGCCGTGTCTTCTGCAGGATAATGGATATGAAAATATCCTGTGATAGTGAGAATGTGTTTGCATCTTTTGGATAAGCAAAAATACCAGAGAACACAGAAAAGTGTAACTATTTTGGTTTTGTTTTGTTTTTTGAGGTAAGGTCCCATTGGCTGTCCTTAAACTCACTATATAGCCTCAGTTGGCCTCAAACTCCCGATCCTCCTGGCTCAGCCTCCCAAGTGTTGGGGTACCAGGTGTGCATCACCATGCTCAGAGGAAAAGACTATTAAAGAAAAAAATTAAACTGGAATTCATTACACTAAAAGGCTTCTATACATCAAAAAGTAAAAATAAAAGTGAATTAGAAAGTCATAAACAAAAGTATTTTTATATGTTTATAGCTATATATCTATATGTAAGTATCTCATAGTTTTTATTGTAGAATAAACTCTGCAAGTCAATAATAGTCAACTAATGATTAATAATGAGAATCTGAGTGGTTCAGCTAGTTTTACAAAGGAAGAATTATGAATAAACAATGAGCACATTAAATAGCCTCATTAGTGACTAAGGGTATTCAAATTAAACTAAAGAGAGATATTTCTTCCTAACCAAAACATGACTGTAATTAAGAACAACAATCTCATACATTCATAAGACCATGGAAAAACAAAAGCTCTCCTTCATCACAGACAGTTTATATAATGGTAAAACCATTCTATAAAGCTCCTGGGCAATTTCTTATAAAGTTAAATATATACATGATCTCTGATCCAGAAATTCCACTCCCAGATAATCATCAAAGAGAAATAAAATGATGTATTTAGAAAATTTTGCACAAAAATTTTCATCATAACAGATTTAGGCATGAAAGTCCCAAGAGATGCAATCAAAGATTCATCCACCTAAGAAGACTAGCAAATTAAGGATGGATATCATACAATGGATACCATCAGCAGAAGGAAAGAACAGTGTGCTGAAACATTACAGTAACACAGCTGAATCTTAGAAACATTGCACTCAGGCAATACAAAAGAGTGCATAAAGAAAAGAAGGGGAGGAAGGCCTTGATGGAGGACGAGTACAAGGGAACTTCTGAAGGATGGAAAGGGATCTTTACAGGGACTTTCTATGCCTATCTACACAAATTTCAAAACTCCTTGAATTTTAACACTGTCTTCCTTGAGTTCTCTATTGGGTGTATGTTGTGTATCTCTTATTAGGACTACAGAAAATGATGTCCAATGCATTAGGTTTAGAACACTGATGGTGAAACTTTCAGAGCTGAGTTCCCAAACTGCAACTCAAAACCCACTTATCTATTGCAAATTGCCAACACTGCCATTGTACCTGAATACTGATGTTTTAATTTAGATAAAACAACTTATACATTAACATTCTTTAACTTAAAAGAAAAACAAATAACCCTTGCACCATAGATTCATCATCACTGGTTTAGAAAAAGAAAACAAATTGGGCTGGGAATACTTATGCTCAATGGCATAAGTTCTCACCTGGGAGGTGGAAGGCCCTGAGCTCAATCCCTGGGACTACAAAAACAAAACATAACAAAGCAAAACAATGACTACAACAAAAACTATTCCAAGTGGACCTTAATTATCAATACTCATTTGGACCATATGGGGAAGATCAATACACATCCTTTTCATCCTACAAAGTCAAGTCGGCTGCCTTTAGCCGGCTTCAAGAAAAAAGGGCTCTTTTTCTTTCACACAAAGACATAAAAAATTTAGAAAACAAAGAAAGAAGGCCTGACATCCTTGATTACAATGATATGCACCAACAGCTCTTTTCCCAATGCACTAGATTTTTTAAAATAAATTTCATCTTACGGTGTAATCACACATGGGAAGCACTGGATGTTACAAGGTGATGCCGTGCTCCTCAGAGCACACTGAAGGTAGCTATTCTACCAGATGGTAATTGATTTAATTGGGGAAAAAAGGAATACCAGTGGCTAAGCAGGCCTTGAAAACATTTTGCTTTACTTTCTATTAAATAACAATTTCTAAATTTTTAATACATTACAAGATGCCACAATCTCTAACAGGCAACTATTCAGGGTGGCTCCTGAAAAATGGAAATTCCTTGAAAAATTTTCAAGCTTCTTGTGCAGGGACTCATTCATTCCCTAAAATATCAGCATAGAGAAATTTGGGAAATTTTAAGACAGTAGAGGTAAATTTCTATGTAAAATAGTCACAGATTTTTAGCAGTTGCCTTTTTATGCATGAAGTATATCTATACTGACCTCAGATTTTTAAAAATCATCTGGTTATGTAGATCCTGTTGAGTTTTAATTTAAGAGTTTGTTAATTCAACTGAGGTCTTAAATCTTTGAAAAGATTATTGATTCATCTTTATAAAGCTATTTGAGACAAAGTATAAATGATGTCTGATTTTTAAATATTTATTTTGTTGTAGCGAGAGCATTTTGTGAACTTTTCTTTGGCAGAACCGGGGATTGAACTCAGGCCCTTGCGCTTGCCAGGCAGGCGCTTATTCTACTGAGCTATCTCCCTGGCCCCCTAAATATTTATTTTGATAACACGAAGCTGACTTACAAATTTTCCAGCTTCTTTCAGATATCTAAAGGCACGAATAAACAGTTTGGTAGTGTCTGAACTCAAATATTAGGAGAGACAGTGCACCATTTTGTTGATTGCTATAGTCATCAGTGTGTTGATGGGCCTAAAATCATTGGTTTGCATACAAACTATGCTACAGAAAGCTCCCAAAGTCCTCCTTGTCTTCCATGCCAAAAATCAAAGCAACATCCTGAAATACTATGGTATCAAGGGATTTTGCAACAAATATGATCCTTTGTTCTTCCAGGGTTTGAGGACAGTTCTATACTAAAGGGTGTCTACATGTCAACTAAGACTCTCTGTGGGTATGAGAGCATTCTCAGCAATTAGATGTGCTCTGCTAAAATATTTTCCCTTTGCTGTAATGTAGCCATGGCCAAGAAGAATTGGGGGAGAGATTTTTCCTATCTACTTTAATAAGTGCACTTCACGTAGAGCCATGCAGGGTGTCGGCTCAGGCATGCCCCAGGCTTCACATCCATCTCTCTGCTGCTTTACCACTTCCAGACTGACAGCTAAATTACTACACAGAAAAAGGTTTTGTGGACTTGAACCATAATGCTGCCACTGAAACTAGCCTGTTGGCTAAAGGACAAGCAGATGTTGAAGGACAATTTTCATTAGCAGAAAAAGATGAGGTATTGGGGAAACAGGGCTGGGTCTGCATGGTGAAGCATACTTAGCAAACTCGAGGACAAAGCCCACATGACATGCACTGAGTTGTAATTTTCTTGTCAAGTGGCAGGTATGTGCCAAATTCTTGGATGATCCTCAAATCTGTATCTTAGATAGTGTTATATGGCATTTGTACCCAATGGCTAAGCATAGGGAAGGTTTTTACCTATAAATGGAATTGAAATTTAAACAACAAGGAGAGAGGATCAATGCTTTTTCTTTTTAAAGGTAATGGACCGTTTTTATAAAAATGAACTTTTGTTGATGCATCATCAGATAATGGGACTGGTCACTTAGAGAAATAAGCAAATCAAGTTCATATTCAGTAAATTATTTGTACGTATGTCACAGCAGTTTGTATATGAGATGGTTCCTGGCATCCTAAAGATGTGATTAAACAGGAGAAAGACATACTCAAATCTTTACTAGCTTATAAGACTTAGGTTGGCAGGAATCACATTTATCTTGATGTCTATTTAATGTTCAATTGTCAGATGAGCAGCGCAATAGTGCAATTCATTTAACAGACGCTTGGTTTATATTTATAAATATATTTATGAATGGATATTTCTTACTATACGAGAGAGCAGACAATAGTCGTTAAGAAAGTTACAGATAAGTACATTGGTAGGTTAAGAAGGGTGAAGCATTTGTTTCCAATCAGAAGCCTCAAGGATTAGTCTTTAAACAGATGTGACCTAGGTTTGGACATCAGTGTTTACAACTACTTAGGAATAACACTAAAGAAGAGTAAATGAGAGCAGCGTGAACAGAAAAGTGGAGAATTCCTAGGGGTTAACAAGAAAGAGCAATATTCTTATTGTCAGTAGAAACTGTCCGGAGCACACAAATATGCTCCTACCATTGTGATTTTTTTGTATTTAATAGAGAAGCAAATGATGTTTATTGCTACCTATGTTACTGAAAACCACTAAGTCAAATTACAGTATAACTCAATGAATGATTATAGACCAAGCTATTCGTTTTCAAAATGTTAGGAAAAACCCTTATGGAGAGGGAACAATATTGCTTTATTCATTAGCAGTTCTCCATTATGATAAATTTATGGAGTGAAAATACATACTTTAAGTCGGTTCTTGGGTTATGTGATAACTGGTATTGGATACAGCAGAAATTTAATGCAGGCTGTACTCAATGCCTGAAATATTTCCAGACACACAGTAGGTGCTTGAAAAATATTTCAGCAAATAATGTGAGAGAAGTCAAGGTTCTGTTAGTACTAGAGAATAGATTAAATAGATGCGTAAAGGGTTAGTGTTACCATTTGTATTCTCAGGCTGTCGACTTATACTGCAAAAATCAAAACCGAATAAAAGTCTAATTCACAAGTAGTTGCTGTGGAAAGAAAAACCTCATTGCTTTCTACTATTCAACATGTGCAACAGTGGCCTTTTAACTTCTCAAGGTCACTGACAGACATCCTTAGGTAGCCATGCTATTTACTTAGTTTTCAATATCTACTATTCTCCAGGACTTTCACTTATAGGAATTATATTGACTTTATTTATTGCAAAGCAAATTATAACATGCCTATCCAAAGCACTTTGATGAACTGTCCACAGGAAGAGGGTCCAAGGGTTGGCAGAGTTTAGGAAATGCTTTATCCTCTAGCTTCTCTCTGAGCCTCACTTAGTAACACACTTAAAGTTCTCAGAAACCCTGTGGTCAAGAAAACCCATTCCCTCTTTATAACACAGTGTTTTTCAAACTGGATGACTATGGAATCTAGGTGAATGGATTTCATTCTTCTGGAGAACTAGTGTTCTGGGGTACATCCTTGGGGCAGCATCCTAGAGTAGAGATTACAAACTCAGAACCTACATTGTATTTGTATTTCAACATTGAGTAGATGGAGACATCAAGGGAAAGGGAGGAGAAAAGTGGCAAGGTCAGTCAGACAACCTTGGGCTGACCTCTCCTCAAGTATCAACCGCACTACTTCCTTTGTGATGGATATGTTTCTCTGCTTCGTGACGGTTCTGACATTCCCTTCTCATGATCCCCAAATCAGATGCACAGATAGATAGATAGATAGATAGATAGATAGATAGATAGACAGACAGACAGACAGACAGATAAGAGATTTTTCTTCTCCTGAGACTACAAACGGTATCTATCTATAATAGATACAGATAGATAGATAGATAGATAGACAGACAGACAGACAGAGGGAAAGAGAGAGAAAGAGAGAGAGAGAGAGAGAGAGAGAGAGACAGACAGACAGAGACAGAGACAGACAGACAGACAGACTAGACAGGCAGGCAGGCAGGCAGATAGATAGATATCACTTTCCTGGTTCCTGTAGATACCTGACTTTGGAATTTGAACCTAAATTATCTTAATCTTTCAGTTGTCCCAAACGCCCTTTTACCAAGAAAGGAATAACAGTATTCAAACAGTGGAACAAAAATAGCTCCATATAAGATGAAACCCCCTATGGAGCTAGAAGTGACTTCTATACATATTGGACTTCATGGGAACAATTGTGAGCTTCCTAGATCAGCACATTGGTCTCTCACTGGTATTTGCCCCATTTTTGACCTGTGAAATATGTGGAAATATTCCTAAAATTTGGTGGAAATTGGGGGCACAAATGATTGTTTCCAAGAAGCGATTTGCTGTTTGATCTTTACCTCCAAATGAATCATTCCTCATTTCTGGTGTTCTGTCTTTACAGGCGCACACCCCTGGCTGACTGGCTGCTCTCATGGTCCATGGGATCCCAAAACGAACCCTACTGACAATATTCTCTTCATAAACAGCACGGGGGGCGGTGGTTCATGGCAGATTGCCTTCACAACAAAGCTGCTGGCTCTCCATCACCTTATTACTGATTCTCAATCACATCATGTTACTTTTTGAATTAACATGTTAAGCTGCTCCATTTCATAATTACAACCTTCTAGTTATTTCACTTATACAATATGACTAGATTTTTCTTCTCCTGAGACTACAAATGGTAACACTAACCCTTTACGTGTCTACTTAATCTATTCTTTAGTACCTAACAGAATCCTGACTTCAAGCAGCATAACAGGTCTCTAAGCATTTTTCACTTTGTACCTTTTATCTATTTAAAAATGGCACAGGTGTGTGTCCCCTAATTCATTATCATCTCTTTGATCCAACTAATTATATTGTTACCAGAAAGGATGCAACCTTGGGGCTTAGAAGGGAAATGAAAGAACTAAAGTTACTGAGAGGGGTTTCCTGTTTATGCTTTCATCCTTTGGCAAGAAGAGTTTAAAGCAGGATTTCCACACAGACAAACCAACCACTCTGGTGAGACAAGACATTTAGATTACCCAGTGATCATTTCAGTACGGAGGGAAGGGAATATCATTTGGCTTCTATTGTGGCTTTCTTTCAACAAAGCCTCAAATATAAATTAGTAAGATATATTTAAATTTTTCTAGCTAAGATATACTGTTTGTGATACTACTTCCTTCGTATATGAATGGCCTGCTATGTAATTACTGACATTAATTTTTTCCACAAATATTTACTGAGCACTTATTCACATACAGGTTATGTATCGGGGCACAATAGTAATAGCAGTGAGGAGACAAAAAATAGCTTTTCTGTAGCTAACTTTGGCATGGGATTATTTTTAACAAGACCACTACATTCTTACATTTTAGTGACATCACTTTGCATTTATTTCCATCAAAAGCACTATAAGACAAATATGGCAGGCCCAGTAGGTAGAAGCAGCTTTACAGGGCAAGGGAAAATCATGAATGAAATTCACTATGGCTATGTTTTGAATGCTAATATTCTTTAATGCCTAATATTCTTTAAGTTTTGAAGCAATAGGAAAAGTTGCTAGGACAGTGGCCATGCTAACTTAAGAGATGGCAAGGACATTGATGTCATCTCATTCTGTAGATGAAATAACCAAGGTCTTCAGGAATTGAAAACAAATAATGAAGAAGTAATCTTCATAAAAAAAGAACAAAACAGGATTTGCCTTGCACTCGTCACATAGGTTATTATGAGGATTACCTAAGAGACTTAAGACTGTGCCTGGTAAAAATATTTTAATCCCTACTGTGTCTTCGGTGTTTGGTACATCTCTGGAAATATTGAAATTTTTATGTATATCTCTGAAAGACCTTTAATAATGGGACACTGCTGTTTTCAGGCACTTTTAAGCGCCTATGGCATGCTGGTGGTTTTATTTTGATATTCTCTTCCAGTCTTTGATGTCAATTATTTGTAGTTAAGTGTTTACTGAACTGAATTAGAAAGTGGCCTACATTTGTTCAATTAAAACTTGTCCTATGGTCACCACGATAGCTTTTCTACACAACCTCCTCCCTCCTGAGAACAGACAGGCTAAGCCTCAAAAGGAGACTTTACTTGGAAATAGTGTTGTTGCAGATACAGTTACTCTGTATGAGATTATGCTGGAGTAGGGTGGGCCTCTGGTTCAATATGATCTGTGTCCTATTAGAAGATAGCTATGTGAAGAGATACCTGGAGGGGAGAGAATGCTAATGAAGACAGAGATCAGAGTAAGAATGTGGTACTAAGGGATTCAAACAGATGCTGTCAAACAACCAGAATCTAGGAAGAATTAGGAAAGGACTCCTCGCTAGAGGTTTCAAAGGAAACATGGCCCTGCTGAAACCTTGATTTCAGATTTTTCCTTTCCTGTACTGTCAGGCAACATGTTTGTGCTGTTTTGAACCACTTACATTGCAAAAGTTTGTCATAACAGTCCTAGGGATTTACAGCCACACTTTAACTTCATTGAATCATTCATCTGAGTAGCTGGGTCACATGGTCCTCCCACCCTTCGTCCTTTCATAAAATGCACTATTCATTTTGGAAATCAACATTTGTATAGGAAGTACTTGTTACACAAGGGTCAAAACAGGCTCCATAGTCCCAACAAAAAGATGGTTCATTCATTTAATTTTCCCTGCCTCCCTCTTCTTTCAGACATTCTTGAAGTATACCAGATAAAACATCATGACAGTGTATACACAGGCAGCCTCACACATGTCAAGGTACAATCCCGCTGAGATTTACAATGCTCCTGCTTTTTATATCCAGGCAGGCAGTCATGGAGTCATGGGGGATTTCTGAGGCAGACTTGGGGAGAGATCATTCTGGGAAGTTTCCAGAATTCTCAGGGTGCTCCAAGAACCCCACTCAGTATGAAATCATTCCTTGTTTGGGTGGAAAGATGGAGCAGATAAATTTGGTACAACATATACCAGTTAATTCAACAAAATGTCAAACTGTCTGGGAAAGCCCTCAGAAAGGTTTACTTTCTGTGTCACTAGGGAACTGAGTGATAGGAGAGAAAGCTCGTGAAAATGAGATTTTCTCCAACTTCTGCCTACAGTGAATAAATCAACGGGATTTCTCAAGTCCTCTCAGTATCAATGAGCTTATTTCATAAGCAGGCAAGTATTTACAGACTCCTAATAATCTCCTTGCAGTCTTTTTTTCTGTTCTTTTCTTTCTTTCTTTCTTCTTTTTTTTCTTTTGATCTTTCCTTGCTTTCCTGTTCAAGCCTAATTGCTTGTTTCCCTCTTTCTCTTCCTTCCCTCCCCCCAATCCTTGCCTTTTTCCTTGCCATTTTCTTTGCATAGATGAGGAGTAAAGATCTAGATCATAACTTCTATCTTCTATCTCTTCGTTTCTAAAAGCCATGATGATGAGTATGATGTGTCTTAACTATCTAAAGCTTGTTTTTTTAGATTTAGTCTCCCTAGCCTGAACTGAGTTTAGGGTAACTGTGTATCTGCTTGCAGGCTGAACACCGTCTCTGGCCTTTTTCATAAAGTTTATGGCCCTGGTACCCCTTTAAAGATCTCAAGTGTCTGATTGATAGGCTCACTGCTGATACTAACCATAAAGAATTGGCCATCCTGAAGATAAGCTGCTCCTCCCCTGAGCATTATTTGAGGTAAAGGCAGATTGCCCTTACCGATGACGCCACCATTATGGATGGTGCTTCTTTCCTCAATCAGATTCATCCTTCAGCAGCTCAGGCGGTGCTCTGTGCCGAGGGACTGCACCAAGGGATATATCCGTTCAGTTAAGTTCTTTTAGTCAATGGGCATCCAGGGATGAAAAGATACGCACGGGTGGAAAAAAGCAAGTGCTAACAACCTATCTCGTAACTTCTGTTAACTTTTTCTCAGGGTCATTGATTGAAGGAGTCAGGAGGATCACAAAATCTCTAACTTAAACTTTTGTGTGGAATCTAACTATCCAAGATATTATCCCTTTAACATTTGTTGTCTTGATTCCACCTGAATGCATTGTTTTCTCCTTAAGTTAACATTCAAGTATTCTTCATGAGACAAGGGCCATGATCCTGTCTTACTTCCTCAACTTGTATATTCTATAAGCTGGGATTTCTGCATCAAAGATGACATTTGGATTATTTAAAAGGCAAGGAAAGGAGAAAAGAAAAGGGGAAGAGGAGATGGGATCATAGAAGGAGAAGAAAGGACACACCTGTGGCAGGGAGAGAGCATTTTTATGAGTGCTGAACTTAAGTTTTTAATTAAAGATGTAATTTCCTGGAACAAGGGGTATTAATTTGCCCCTGGCCAAAGACTGTGACATAGATGTTTCAAAAAAGCTGATAAAACCTGACAGCCTATCAAATGCAGGAAGCCTAAGAAAAGTATCAAATACCAGAAATAATTAATAGTGGAACAGGTGAAGCAGATCTGTGAAGAAAAACTTATCAACCAAATATTTCCTGAGCATTTTTTATAGGGTAGGTATAATGTTAGGAGTACAGATATCAGATAAGGCATGGCCAATGTTCAGAAGGAACTTGCACTTTGGAGAATGGGAACATCAGGACTATATATGAAATAATTCCATTAAAACATAATAAAAAGCATATACAAATGTTGCCAACACCCCTGGATCCTTTGCTATATCACATCATAAAAAGGCCCTTATCTAACTCAATGGACTAGTTCCTCCCTCTTGTAAATTCTCTTAAATCTTCTCTGTACTACATTCTCTGGTTTTCTAACTACTTCTCTAATTGCCTCTTTCAATCCCTTTTAAAGCTTAACTTCTATTGTCACCTACTAAATGTGAGGTTTGCTCCTCTGCTCAAGTCTCCATTCTCTTAGGCAATAGCATTCAGCATCTGGCTTAAACTGCCTTTGATGTGCCAAGGACACTCAGGTGACCCCTCCAGGCAGCCCTCTCCCTCTACAATCCTCATGGAATCTTTCCCTTTCCCAAGTGCTCACCCAGGGTTACCCTTCTCAGGGTATTCTTTCAGTGAACAACTATCTATCTGTATTTGCCGTCAGGACCAATGCTAGTGTTCAAACTATGTGTTTTCAGTTTTTAACACAGTACCTGGCATGTTGTAGGTATTCACCTTTTGTTCGCCTGCTTACTACAATTGAGACAGAGCTTGGGGAAAGTATATATAATACTACCACCACCTACTGGGGTGCTGAGCCACTCTGCATCAGCACTGTGCATATATAACCAGATCCCAAGGTGAGCTAATTAATTAAAAGACCAAGGTATTGGATGATAATCTACTAATTATAAAAGGTTTAAACAAAGTAAGCAAAAAAGGACTATGGTATTGTCTCTTTGTATCAGCAGAAGATTGGTTCCAGGACTCCTTGTGGATACCAAAATCTGTAGGTACACAAGTCCTTTCTATAAAATGCATATAACCTATGTAAATGCTATACTTGAAAGAATTCATAGCTACTTACAATACCCAATACAATACAGTGTAAGTGCTATATAGATATTTGTTATACTGTATTGTTTGGACAATGATGCTGAGGAGAAAAAGGTCTGTATGCATTTTGTACAATGAAATATATTTTCAATTCACAGTTAGTTCAATCAGTGGATACAGTGGCAGTGCATAAGGGAGACAGACCATATATGGAAATTTAAATAAAATTTTAATTTTATTTAATTATTATCTGTATTTTCAAAAGTTTTTGTACTTATATATAAATTTTAAGCTAAATATTTTTTAAAAATTAAATCTCTTCAGAGATTTACTTTATGTATTATTAGATAAGAGAGAATGTTGTATGTGTATATTTGTGCAAACATACACATACTCATATTAGTGGAATATGAAAGATGAACAGATCTACTAGAATTCAAGAAGCTGGAATTCTAGGAGTTAAAATTCTAGGAGGCACAATATATTTTTATTCAATATCCAGTATTGGCCCAATTCTTCAATAAAGTTTTCAAAAATGCCTTTGTTTCTAAAAGAAATTATGTAAATGGCCCGTCACTCCTGATTTTCAAGTATTAGAGCCAGAAAAGTATTTACAGATAATAAACTTGATAGTAACATATGCCCTCTTGAATTTTAACTCAGTACAAAATCTTTATAATGAGTACCAGACACCAACATCCTAGTCAACAAATGCAAGCCATCAACATAAACAACCCCTTATGAAAATGAAAATTGAATACCACATTGGAGAAATTGAAAGCATATTTTATCAAAAGCAATTTATTATGTGACAGCCTTTGAAAACAACAGGAAAATTATGTTTCTCACATTAAAATGAAAAGCCAACAGCTTCTTTCAGTATCACAGTAATAAGGAAACCTTGGGTCACTCAGAAAAAGAAGTTTATTCTACATGTTGGCATGGCCTGACCTTTTGTTCTTTTTTGTATTTGGTGAAGAAAAAATAATAACTATGCCATGTTAACACACTGTAGAAAAAATGCAATACCAATTTATTTTTAAAAAATTCTTTATTGGGTGAAGAGTGATTCTGCAGAGCTACCTCACAGGCCATCACCGTGCAGGAATCAGGAGGTATGCTAAACAACACTGGCTTCACTCTCCTTTGTCATTAAAGCCATTGGCCACCATTGCCTTCCATCCGTGCTTCAAACCTCAGACACCATTCTTCGTGAGTGTGGTCCACGTGACCAGGCAAGCATAAGGCATTGTCATCCTGTGTTCTCAGAACTGGCATCAAGTACAGTATCAGCTATCACCTAACCCCCACCTCCCCAGTTCATCGGAGGGACTTGTAGTCCCTGTCCACTGCGATAAGAATAGTTGTGAAAATGGGGCATTTTGCTGAGAATGTCAGACAATCATGTGTATGGCAACACAAAACTTCACTAGAACCTTTGCACACCTAGTGGAAATACTCATGGTGCCTGAATTAGCATATTGTGAGCCACATTCTGCACAACCAGTGCTGCTTATATAGTTCCTTTAGTTTATTCCATTAGTTTAATATCATTCTCTGAATATCAAAATATATTCAGATTTCTTTTGAAATAGACTGTCTAGAAGAAAAGCATAGCTACAAGCCCAGTGACTACATTTTAATGCCAATATTTCAGAGAGCTAGAATTTTACTAAAGTACTACTTTATGTATTTACTTGTCTACATGAAGCATATACTTCATACTTATGTATAAAGAAGTATATACAAACCAGGAGACTCTCAAATGCTTTGCAAGCAATTTTGATAATTTAAAAATAAAAGTCTTATTCCACCTTAAGACCACAATGTTAAGTGAAATAAATCATCAGATACACAAGGTTGAATATTGCACAGTTTCTCTTATATAAGCAGCTCAGATATAAAGGACAAAATAGAAGACAGATAAAAGGAAATACAGAGGTAGATCTTTTGGAAATGGGAAGGAGCCTCATAGCTGGGAGTTGAAAACTGAGTTAAGATATATTATGTACATGTACTAATTCCCCACAAAAAGGTAACTCAGGTACTTAAAACATGTACTAATAGACAAACAACAACAACAAAAAAAAGAGGTTAGCGTGGGGAAGTCTGACAGCAATATAGAAATTACTACAGAAAGTAAAGAAGAATGAAGTGCTAGAATAGTATTTAATGTCAGGTATACTCAACTAATTAATGCTTTCCTCCTGCTCTTCAACTACATAAACTCACTGATCAGGGCCTTTGGTGACACACTGGTGTCTCAACAGCATCAGCAGGTAGACGGTTCTAAGGCTGCAAAGGGTGACCCTCACAGCAATAGTCTTCAGAGACAGGGCTCTTCCTCTTCCTGACTATGTGAATCTGGCATCATAATAAATTAGAGAAACAGCACTTCCTTCTGGTAGGAGAAATATTAGAATATACAGATATTAGTTCCTCTTTCATTTTCCTTCCCTATATTTTTTTAGTAGCTTTGGGTAAAGATGCCCACTTTCCGGAGTGCTTCCCTGCCCTCCTCCTTGAAGAGTTAGCTACTACTAAAAGGAATGCCCTAAGCAGGTAGCACTAAGCAGGCATCTGCTTGTGGATAACCAACAACTGAATGTGCAAAGAACTTTTTAAAAAATGCTCCTTTTGATTGCTGATGTCATGGACATTGGCGAGAATATTGAAGCTGTACATCAAAAAGGTATTTTGGGAATAAGTCAGCATAAGAATAAAATAGGGCTCTCATAAAATTGAGAGATCTCTTTTGTATCAAAGTATATTTATGAGATAATATTTCAACAGAAATGGAGAAAAAATGGAAATCCACTGCCATTATATTACTATTTTGTTGAGATGGCAATCTTATAATGAAATCTAAAATTCCAGCTTTCATATCCTAAAGTGGATGCTGGCTTGCCTTAATCTTAGTTATCGTTATGACACTAAAGCAATCATCAAAATTAGCCTTGGCATTTACAAAAAGGCAGTCTGGGTGTTACCTCTCTTCTTTACATCATCTCTTCTCTAGCTCTACAGCTGCCCTTGACAACAAAAGTTTAATGCTCAACTGCAAATAAAAATGGGGAGACGACTGTAGTTTGGCATGTAGTACTTTAACAGTCTTTCCCAATATTCTTGCTAAATCCAAAAGCAGAATATACTGAATTCATTTTCTGTCTCCCAAACTAAAACTTCATATTCTGTTTGATTCTGAAAGTCAGACTTTAATGACCCCATGCAAGATCTTAACTTTTTTTTTTTTAAACATTTATTTATTTATTGTGTGTGTGTGTGTGTGTGTGTGTGGCCAGC